>SJJU01000152.1:0-105338 GCA_012932125.1 Conopomorpha cramerella
TAATGTATATGAGCAAAACAACGATTGCGAGGTCAGCTAGAATAAATTAATAGGAATATTGCGGCTACTATCTGTAGAGTAATACTAGTATCGGAGTTGGAGTAAGGTAGTATTGCTACGTAGGTAAACTTTCTTGAAGTGCTGTCAAGTGCACAAAACACTGTAAATTCTACTAGAATATCGTGGATGCGCTATTCTGAGATCTGTGTGTTTCGGCGCTGTTTCGTAATCACCTAGTAAGATAAAGGTATGTGTTTAAGTATTTACATGCATACAATCAGACAAACTCAGTTTTAAATATTACTAGCTGACCCGGCAAACGTAGTTTTTCTAATAATGTATATTGGCGAAACTACGTTTTGACAGTATTTACGGGTATATGTATATGTACGTTATTATTATTACTACTAGCCTACTGGATCCCACTGCAGGGCCTCTCTTCCCTTTCTCCACTCTTCCCGATTCTGCGCTGATATTCACCAGTCCTGGCGGACAATCTCGTTGCACCAGCTTTTCTTAGGACGGGCTGTGTATTGTGGTTGTCTATTGCCGTTCATTGGGAGCCAGCTCGTCACCTCATTTGCCCAACGATCCAGCGACATATACGCTACGTGAACAGCCCAATCCCATTATTATACATATAAACCTTCCTCTAAAATCACTCTATAATATTAAAGAAAACTGCATCAAAATTCGTTGCGTAGTTTTAAAGAACTAAACAAACATAGGGACAGACAGCGACAGGAGACTTTGTTTTATACTCGTACTAGGGTATATATTTACATGAAAAGGTTTCTATATTTTGTTTAATAATTCGATGAACGATTTGGCAGATCGATCTGTCGCTTTGCGAAATAATGTTACCGAATTTTGAAAGATAGACATGTAACCAATATTTTTTTTTTTTACTTACTTTAATGACAGTAATAGTGTGACACACTCATTTGACCTTGGTGGTTTGTGGTCACTTTTGAAAAACTTAGACCAAACACAACTTGCACGCTGCGTACCGTCTTTAGTCTGTTTTCTTTATACCAAAATGTATGAAAAATGTTGTACTTCTGGATCCACTGTCAAATGTGTGTTTGTTAGGCAGACATTAGACAATACATTTTGATCTGAGTTTTACCACAGTCATGATTGCGATTGACGGATTTCCTATCGTCTAATATAGGAATGATGTTTGAATTAGTATTAGTAGTCATTCTATAAATCATAAAATAATGATACAAAAAAAAATACACTTCACGCCTTTTAATCCCAAAACGGGGTAGGCAGAGGCACTTGCTTAATAAGCAAATGCCCACGGTACACCAAGCGTATTTAACCCAACGTGACAGGGGGAGGGCCCATCGCCGTTATAGGGTTCACACACCTTGTGATGTGCGGGTTTCATCATCATGTTGTCCTTCACCGTACGAGCGGTCCGTTGCGTGCATAGGCTCTGAAAAAGAGTCCCATTGGTACACGTCCAGTAGATGGACAATTCCATAAATCATTACTGATGGAATTGAATGACGCTTACATGAGCGTCTAATGTCTGCCTTAAGCAGAAAGATTTATCCTGATACGCAGTAAGGGACAGAAGATTGTCTCTTACTCTTTCACTCCTGCATATGTTTCATATCGTTTTGTTCCAAACGTCAGTTTAGTATTGCAAGTCTAGTTGTTTTTGGTCTAAGATAAATAACCTTTGTGATGATATCTAGGTCGGTAGGTCATGGCTGCTTTTATGAAGTGCGTTTCTTACAAATTATTTTTAATTGCCAAGTTAGAATATTAAGGAAAATAAATTTCTTTCGATAATTACGTAATTTTCAGACCCGGTTGTTTGTTTAAACAGTGCTTGTCAAAATAACTTACCACAATAATTATGCTGTTTCTATCCCTTACAGTTGTTCCAGTTATGAGTGAGACAACTATTACGTTCAAACATTTAGTTAAAGATATGCCGTAAAAGCTGACGTCGCATACTATTTCTATGGAAACAAAGGTCAAGATTCCATGGCCATATTGGAAACCCAAGTCGACCCGAGTATCTCGGGCCATTTCTCACGAGTCCACTGCGAAAATGACTCAAGATTAATGTTCGAGTCGATCACGTGATGCCTTTATAAAGTGCCACCTAATCCGTATCGGGGGAGTGAGAAGAAAAATCCACGGCTAAGCGCGGACTTTCTGATGTAGGGTTCCGTATATGCTGTAAACTGTGCCGGATCCGTGACGTGAAAATAATAAATCTATGACCACCATCCTGTCTGATGTTAAGCAGCGACGTGCTCTACGATGGAGCACATTTGTTCATTAGGTACCTATTTACCTTGAAGACCTTCATGCATTTTTATAGCTTGAATTATTTAAGTAAACAGTATTCTGAATCTACTTTACTAAAGTACACTGATTGGTTATTTTTATAGGAATATCGCTCGGTTTCCCAAAGGCTTCTTAGTGATAATCTGTCATTAAATCTATATCTGTCAATGTTTAACAGGAAAAGTAAGAAGGCACCTACTATAGTTTGAATGCCGTATTAACTTTAAGGCGTTAGTATAAAGTAAGAATGAAGAAAAATCTAGTAACACTATTGGGAAATGGCACCAATTCGAACTGTCACTGTCAGACTCAGCCATTATAGTACAGTCGTTGGCATAAAAAATGTTATGCATTCAAAGAATTTGCAACATAAATTATGAAGAAGCCTAAAGTCTAGCTAGTTGTTAGTTTTTGTACGTTTCTCTATTAATAAGTAAGAGTCGTTTGTTTTTTCCAAAATACACTGCTGAGTATTTTTTTTTTCATTTCATTCAACGTTACTGGCTGTACATAACATTTATGTTGCTTCGGAATATTGCTTCTTCATGTAAGAATATTTTCTTTCGGAATAGTGGGAGTCAGAAATCGCTACAAGACCGGATGAAAACACGGGGCGTCCACTTGTACATTATAAGCCCTTGAAGACGTTTGTAGTACGAAAGGGTTGTGTGACGGGATGGACACCTTTGTCCATTTAAATCCGACTGTCAGTTGCAAAAGTGACCTAGAAAACATCGTGTCTCTAAGGGATGGTCTTTGCACTACTTACTAAATACCTTTCAAATGTTCATCCAAAGATTCATGTAAATCCTAATTGATCCTTTGAGGTGTTTGGGGTAACTTACCATAGGGGAGGGTGAGTTTATGTCTGTACACAGCGTTTCTGAAATCTTATATTTGTGAAATATTTTCTTCTTAATTAAATCTTACCTATCACCGGACGTCGTCTTTTGGGACAGCTGGATTATTATAAAGTTTCATTTAAATCCATGTTCCATGTAGTGTACTTCACCGTACACCATATGTGTGCTTAACATCAGGTAGGATGGTGGTCAAACGTTTGTTCATTGAGCATTAAAAAAAACCGTTCAGCGGTATTTCCGTGAAAGAGTATCAAAGATCTAAACATATATACACTTTCACGTATATAAAAACTTTCACGTTTATAATATTGGTAGACGGATCCCTAAAATCCAGCACTAATGGGCGGAGGTGGCGATCGCGTAACATTTTGAGATTAATCAAAATAAGTAATGATGGTTTGATGCTCGGCAAAAATTAACGAGGAATAACGGAGAGTAATTTTTGATCGACCATGGACGGAAATTATACTAAAAAGAACGGAAAATTCTTTACAGTCTACTCTAATAGATATTGTATAGAAAAGTTAGCGTTTTCATTAGTTAGCAATAAAATCAGATGGAAGAGGCTATTTTAGTTCAAAACCTTACTGTAACATATATTCGGATAGGAAATTAGAATATCTGGGCCTACCTACCGTACCCATACCCGTCTACACTGTAGTAAAATCCAGACTCAAGAGTGATGGCATACCAGCGTCACCGGCAACCTGTGGCAGTACGTTGAGTCGGCAACTCGTTTTTATTTCAGGACGCAGCCGCAATTATTTAGTTTTTTTATTAATTCTGCTTGTATTGTTTTTCTTGTCATGTTGTGTGGGGCGTGATAAATATTTTTTCTTTCTTTCTTAAGGGATAATTTTCCGATAGAGCCGTTATACATAATATAATGTTGATAAAACGCCATATTTACAGCTTCATTGACACATAAAAGGACTCCATTATCTCTCAATGACTCTCCAGACAATCAAACCCACTACACTTGTGTCGAAACATCGAGGCACACTTTGACCACATTTTAATCTGTTTAGAAGTACCTACTACTCATTACAGTTTACATATTTCAGTAAATAAACATAATCAGTCAAGCGCACCTTATGTATGTAAGTAAACATGTTTGTGTGTACTCAAAACTTGACAAACTAACACATGCGAAGTAGGTTATGTTAACTAATAAGTAAAACGAATTAGTGTAGCGACACTTGGAAATTTACTCACTGAAATTCAACACGAGCTCTCGTGAAGTACATTTTATTTTATCAATGAGCTCACGATTAAATGGTGATGGGAGAATGTTGAATATGTACCTACCAAAGAAGTAAACTTTTTAGAACGATTTGTGAACTGTCAATTCACAGAATTTCTTTCAAGAGAGAACTTACTAAACCCGTTCCAATCAGGATTTCGAGGTGGCCACAGTACAACCACGGCCCTTCTCAAGGTCACAGAGGATATCCGTGCGGAAAAGGAACAGCAGATGGTCACGGTATTGGTGCTTATTGACTTCAGTAATGCATTCAATGCGGTGGACTATGATATCCTCTTGGCCGTTCTCACACACTTTAAAGTCTCTGTTTCGGTCTTAAAGTGGTTCTCTTCATACCTTCGTGGACGTCAGCAAGCTGTGCGTGCTGGTCAGGACGTATCCGACTGGTGCGAACTCAAGGCTGGGGTACCACAGGGTGGAATTCTCTCTCCTATTCTTTTCGCATTATTTATCCACATGGTCACTCCTAATCTTCGTTCTCACTACCACCTTTACGCGGATGACCTGCAGCTTTACGCTTCCGGCAAACCAGAAGAGATCAAAAATATCTTGACACTTGTCAACAATGATTTACAACAAATTTACGACTGGTCTGTCAGATATGGTATATCTGTTAACCCAGACAAGTGCCAAGCAATCATAATCGGTAGTCAGAAACAAGTGTTTAAGATTAACTCCTCCAGTCTACATCTGTCGTTTAATGGCTGCCCTATTATTTTTACTCCTACTGTCACCAATCTAGGTTTAGTCATTGATGGGCAGATGAATTGGAGGGCTCATATTGAATTTATAAGCAGAAAGTTCTACGCCTCTCTTCACTCAATTATCCGCTTCAAAAACTTCCTCCCAGAGAAAACCAAAATATCCCTAGTTAATTCCCTCCTACTTCCTATTGTTGATTATGCTGATGTGTGTTACCTAGATCTTACTGAGGAGCTCCTCAGTAAACTAGATCGTCTTCTCAATACTGGCATCAGATTTATCTACTGTTTGAGGAAATATGACCACATTACACCGTACCGCGCAAAACTCAAATGGTTGAAAGTCCGGGAGCGCAGAAAGCTTAGAATCCTCTGCCTTCTGTACAGTATACTATTTGACCCTCAAACACCCAACTATTTAAAGGATCGTTTTTCATTCGTAGCATCTAACCATGCTAGTTATCTTCGCTCATCCAACAACCTTCTTCTAAATGTCCCCACCCATAAATCTGGCTTCATGTCTAATTCCTTTGCTGTGACTGCTGTCCGCCTATGGAACTCCCTTCCCACTGATGTCAGGAAAGCACCCTCTCGTCCTTCTTTCAAAAAACTTCTCAAGACGCATTTTCTCCAACAGTATAACTAATAACTTCTTATGTGTCATATTATTATTATTATTATTTTTTATTATATATTTTTTTTTATGTATATAAATTGTACGTAATTGTGTATATATATTAGTGTGTAAATATAGTAATAATAAGTATCTATCTAGGTTTTTCTTCTTTTTCTTTGTGATAGATTGCGTATATGTGTATATATTTATGTTATTTTATGCTTACGTACATATATAATTATGGATGTTCCCTTACATATGTCAATTGTATTTCTACTTGTAATTGTGTAGACCTACTTAGGCTTTTTATTGTACTTACTTACATATTTGTTTTTAATACTGACCCGCACCTATGTTCTCCCATGTTGTGAGGTTGACTGGTAGAGAATACTTTAGTATTAAGTCCACCCTTTGTACTTTTTGTGCAAAAAAGTATTAAATAAATAAAATAATAATTTTTTTGTTTTTTTTTATCCAATAGCTCATTCGTAAGCACCTGTGCTGTTGTTATCATATTGATACATCATCATTTTCCTGCCCTTATCCCACACTAGGTGGGGTCGGCGCAACACGTTTCTTTTCGCCATTCATCTCTATCATTCGTCATCTCTGCAGTAACACCTTTCACGCACATATCATTTTTCACACAGTCCATCCATACCTTCTTTGGTCTCCCTCTTCCCTTGTATCCTTCCACATTCATACTCAACACTTTCCTTGTTACATGGTTTTCATCCCTCCTCATGACGTGCCCATACCATCTTAATCTGTTACTCCTAATCTTTTCTGTCACTGGTGCTACTTTCAGGCTTCCTCTTATGTACTCATTCCTAATCCTATCCATTCGAGTAACTCCACATATCCATCGTAACATTCGCATCTCTGCCACATGTATTCTTCTTTCATCCGTCACCTTTGTTCCAGTTTTATGGAAAAAATATTACCAAGTTTTCCATGTGCATTTTCTTCCGCTGCAGCTCGGCAAGTTTGTCCGACAACACGCGGCGCTCGCTCGAGCCGATGTGCTCCTCCTCCTCGGATTCGCTGTGACGACCTTCGATGTTCTGAAATATGATGATTACTTCTTAGTGCGAGTACTGTGTTAGATCAAAATGAGTACAATCATTTCAAAAGTTGGTTAAAACTAATCAAAACGTGCACGTGTAACGTGACAATCGACTTCGAATATTAGTTCTTAGTGCGAGTACTGTGTTAGATCAAAATGAGTACAACCATTTCAAAAGTTGGTTAAAACTAATCAAAACGTGCACGTGTAACGTGACAATCGACTTCGAATTATTGATATTTTTATGACTATGACCCGTTTTTTGAAAAATATTAACCAAGTATAATTTGGAAATCGTTTCTCTATTTTACGCAGACAATATTAGAATAAAATAAAACATACTTGGTCACTGATTCAGCATACGAGTTTAAGTGGGATGGATAAGGAAGAAAGTTACGAAAATATCTAATTTAAATCTTATTTTTTTAATTTTTTATTCAAACTATCTAAAAATACTTACTTCTCGACTATCATCCCGTTGAGAGTATCGATTCTCATGACTCCTATCGTCATTCGATTCCGTGTTCTGAATCGACTCGGTGGATTGCGGGAGAGTGGTCGCGACGCCAATTTGGTTGGCGTGATGTCGACTCTAAAACAGTTGTCATGTTTTTTAATAAAACCATAAATTCGAAGCTGAATGCAGATGGCGCTGCATACTCTAGTCCAACAGGAACAAATGAAAGTGAGGCAATTGTCAAAAGAAATCGTAATTACAGTAAATTAGCCAATCGTTTAATTTAGTTAGTTTTTTAGTCAAGGGAAACTAGCGTCATTAGACGCGTTTTCATCGCTTTTGTCATCCTCCTGAGGCAATATTTTGTGACATAATCAAATGACCAGTTCACACGGGACAAAACATAGTATCTTACCTGATTTCCAAACATGTCTTGTGAGGTCGAAGGATGAATTTCTTGCGACTGGCGATTCATCTCGTCCAGTTGTTGTTTTGTTTCAGCCTGTAAAAGTAAACATCAATGAAATCACTATGATATCACAGTCAAATATAATTGTATTATATATTTTCTGCAATGAATAAACTTCTTCAATGCCTTTTATTCCCAAAGCGGAGTAGGCAGAGGCAATTGCTAACAAATTCACACGGTTCGTCAAGCAAAATAAGCACAACATATCACATGGTAAGCCCATTGCCGTTGTAGGGTTCCCACGCCTTGTGGTATGCGGGTTTCATCACGAGGTTGTCATATTTCGTGAACCAACAAAGAAATTTTCTGTAATATAAAAAAGTAAGCTACGCCAGCGATCACAAACGGTATTTTAGATCTTACATTCGCTCTAAAATAACGCCTGTGATTCAGAAATATTTAAGGATCTCCTTACCTGGTATTTCAGTAACCTCTGTTGTTGCTGCTTCAAAGCGGACAGCCTCTGCTGCGATAACTCCATTTTGTTCTTTACCTCGTTCTGCCAGAGTTCATTTTCGCTGAACACTGACCCGTTGCTTTGCACCGACATTGGACGAAGGACAACGTCCTAAAAAACATATGGTTTGTTAATACAGTTAAACATTAGAGAAGCATTAGACAAAAAAAAAAATTAATACATTGTCGCGATGGTCGTTGACGTAACAACGAATGAAGTGTCGAAGAAAAATCACAATTTTGTCAACAATGAAATATAGGTTAGACGCACAATACTTCAATGCTTATACAGGGTAATATAATAACCGCGTTGGAAGGGAAAATCTCAATAAATCACATAATAATTTTAGCAGGTTAAGCAGTTACCCTGTAAAGTTATAAATAACAACCAGCAAACCCTGTCATTAAAAGTTTTTTTTTTGCATATCAATCATTAGGACGACCACTGAAAGTTATTATGGATGGTTATTTCTCATTGTCACATGGTTATCACATGCTATCACAAACGCACGCACACACAGTAAAAGACCTGATTTTCTTCGTCTCTTTTTTCAGACGACGGCGACAGAGCGCGTTGTTTCAGTTCTTCAATCAAGGCTACTTTTTCAACGCAGGAGAGAATATTCTGTTTCAGTACATCGTTTAAATTGTCCGATTCAGGATGTTCATTGTCTTCTACAGCAGTCGTCTCGACTTCTGTTATTTGTAATGTATCATCGTTTGCTTCCTCTTCTAATTCTAAAATACTATCTGGTAACAACACTTTATGAACCATCTCTTTAGGTTCATTTTCGGTTTTTTGATCTTCAGCTTTAACATTTTGGTGAGATTTATTCAGCTGTTCGTTTTCTATGTTGTTCACTTTTTTTAGCGGTTGGGTAGCATCGCTAGATTTAGAAGTGCCTGCTTCAATGGGTGGTACTAATTCTTTAATTTCTAAAGTGCTGCCCTCTGCCTCGTCTGGTGGTACTTCAACATTGTCAGGCTCCTTATCAGTAAGAATATCTTCAAGTTTACTCTCACTCTCTTTTAATTTCATTACCATCTCGACTAGTTCGTCGTATTCTTCTTTTGTGTGTTCTATGTAAGCCTAAATCAGGAGTAGAAGATACATAAAAAAGATTGCTGGTACTCTCCATCAGTCATCAAACTTCATAAATCAATCATGTAAAATGTAAACTTATTATTACTGTAATTATTTTGTAAAACGTTACACTCGTCCAAGTTTCCAAACATTATTTAGCCTATAAATACTATGTGTCACATATAGCAGAATTTATTAGCAATTGAAATAAAATCAACCTGTCATTTTTTAGCATTTCTTCAACCACATTGATACGAACGAGCGAATCACTGTTAATCATCAATATTTTTGACAGACTGATTGACCTCACTGACATCCATGTCAAAAACTTTGAAAATATCAGAACATGTTTGATGTTGAAAATGTAGTGGTGGTAGATTTAAGTAGAGCTCACCTCGTCTTCAGAGCCCCTCATAGTGTCGACGAGCGAGGAGGTGACGCGGATGTACTCGCGGATCTGTCCGAGGCGGCGCTCCACCGCGGCCGCGTCGCCGCACGACGACAGCGCCGAGCCGAGACTGCGGGATGACTCCACCTGCAAAATGGTTGTGCATCTAGGTAAGCAAAACAGATTGTAAGTTACACAACGTACAATTTTTTTCATCATCATCAGCCACACAACGTCCACTGCTGGACGAGGGCCTCCCCCAATGAGATCCGTCATTTGGGGTGAAATGCCAGTTATCGCCACGCTTGGCAGGCGGGTTGGCGATCGCAGTGGTGTTGTGGTTTAACTCACAGAGTGCGCTGCTGCCCGTTCTCTGGAGAGCTCCCTCGGTCGCCTCTTACGACCCCCATGACGGGAAAAGTTTGGCTGGGGTGGTGACACATGTATTCTATTCGCCGTCACCACACGGCATTTTTTTTATTCAGCGTTTATATTATGTTTATTATACTCGTTTCATCCGTTTTAATATTAAAGCGGGGCAAGCAGAGACACTTACTAACTAAATGCCCACGGTTCACCAAAGCCCAGCTCGTGATAGAGGGTGAATCCATCGCCATATTAGTTTCTATCTTTCTTTTGGTTCTTGAACATAACAGAGTTAATCATCCCTGTGATGATCAGTGGCGGTCGTTTAAACAATTACAACTCTTGAACGATTAGATTACCTTTTCAAAGGAGGCGTTTTTTAAATCGTTTTCCTCTATAATATAGTAGTGACTAGTTTCTGTGTCGATTGTCAATCAAGATACTGATCAGGAAAGTTAATGTGAATGTTGATGTCAATGAGAATATTGATTGAAGTAGTTGAAAGAAGTACCTACGGTAAAAGAGGAATTGATTGATGGTCCACATAGAACAGTGCACCGTAGCGTCATCTTTTGGCAAAATAGCAAATAAAATAAATAAAAAAATGCTTCATTTATAACGCTAAAAGAAATGGTGTCAGTGCTTCAAAAAAAAAACTCACGTTATCGTTCAAATTAGTGTTGCTCCCCTGTCCCTGATCGTACATATTATTCATAAGGTTGACGGTTTTAGTTCCCGCCCTAGAGTTGGACGTGGGCGGTGTGTTGCTCGAGTTGCTGTTGCCGTCGAAGTTGTTGCGGGACTGGTTGATGTTGCGCGTTAAGTTGTTGCGGTTCTGGTTGCTTGGTGCCTGTAATATTAATAACCAGCTTTACCGCACGGTGTTACGCGCGTTTTTTCTTTCCCGTGGGAATTTGGGGATAAAATATAGCCTAGGAATAATGTAGCTTTCCAACAGCGAAAGATTTTTTCAAATCTGTCCGTAGTTTCGGCCTATTCAATTCAAACGAACAAACAGAAAATCAAACCTTTGCTCTTTATAATATTAAGAGATTACATACATACCATTCACGTCAGAGGGTTAAGCACACATTACATGTACATACACACATCAAGTGTCTAGGAATCAAGAACATTTTTAGCTCTAAAAAAATCTAATTTATTAAAAATCAAATCTATTCTTCTGGATTGGTCTCCTACCTAATTCCCCATGCCTGTATCAAGGACTTATCACCACATTTTGAATAAATTATGAATGAATTCAGTTTTTGATTGCAATAAATAATATTCTTGATTGCAATATTCTAAAATTTACTTGATCGCTAGACACTTTTGATGTGTGTATTTGTCACGGACCAGATCTCTTTCGCTTCACACACGTTCATACATATTTTCATATTATATGACCAAGATTTTAGACAATTAAATATAGTATAAATATTTCCGGGACACATGGTCACGGAAACCCAAACTAAAATACCCTTTATTATTGGTTCCAGATATTGATTTATTTACATACTTTTAAATACATACATAGATAAATAAACCACCCAAATGCACACAATAACTGCTTTAGCTCATCACTAACGCATTATGCCCGTGGCGGGAATCGAACCCGCGGCCGTCGTCCTAGAGGCAATCAGTGCTGGAACGATATCCCTCCCCCAGTCCGTGACGCTCCGAGTCGGTTTTCCTTTAAACGCAAGTTTAAGGGATACCTTCTTGACCAGCAGAAACTTACCACTTTCCACTCCAGCACAGCAATCGACCGACTGACCAAACGGTGATCGTATCCTCAATGTTAGCTGTGTCCCCCATTATGTATTTATACATAATACGTGTAATTTATATTGTATACTATATGTGCTTATAATATGTAACTTTCAAGTAAGTGTAGTGTCCTAAAATATATATATATTATGAATTATATAAGTATGTTCTTTATTGGCTGTGTTTGATGGCGGCATTTTTGAGCTGACGTGCGTTGCTCCTGGCACTGGCTGAAAATCAGCGCTGCGGGCGCGAGCCCCAGCACATGCTGAGCCAGATGCCATTTGACTTCGGCAGAAGCACATTAAGCGCTTATATTTTGTTCACTATGTTTTGTTTGTTTTTTTGTTTCGTTTTGTGTGTTTCTACTGTTGTCAATAAATGTTCTTTCTTTCTTTCTTTCTTTCTAATCTATTCTATTCTATTGTTCACGAAACATTCTGTCATGACAACACAGAGGATAAATAATTACTAGAATGCACGAAAATGTTCATGCTCGGGATTCGGAGTACATATCGATATTTGAATAAATATGAATAGGTACTTACATTGAAAGGCTGTGTCATATTCCCCGCAAATGCGTTGGGCGTTGAGGGGTTAACTATCATAACAGCCGCCGCCGCATGATTAGATTGAGGTATAAGGCCTGAAAATAAAATAAATTTTACGTCTTCGTGGATAGTGTCCGAGAAGCGACCAATCCACATTAATACATGCAAACAGTTTAACAGAGACCGTGGGGCAGCTTGTAAGTTCTGCTATTAGAAGTGTACTCAAAAGTATTAAGTACTCGTGAGATTTATGTTAGTTATGATACTCTTTGTACGAGTGTATGCATTCTTCGATTTTTTGTAGGAATAATAACTTTATCCTTTACCCTTAATAATGCCTTTAGCAAGTGCCTCTGGCTACCCCGCTTTGGGATTAAAAGGCGTGAAGTGTAGTTTTTTTTGTAGGTTAATTACACACATCAAAAGTGTCTAGGGATCAAGTACATTTTAGAAGATTGCAATCAAGAATATATTTTACAAAAAATGATGTCATTCATAATTATTCAAAATGTGGTGATAAGTCATTTATACAGGCAGTAAGAAAAATCCAGAAGATAAGATTTGATTGAAATAAATTAGATATTTTTTAGAGCAAAAAATCTTCTTGATCCCTATAGACACTTTTGATGCGTGTATAGGTATGTCACGTCACTCCTCTTTACACCTTGCAATCTGGCTCTCTGTTAAATTGTATACCTACAGATGATGAGGGGAAATACCCTCTACAATAATACCGACCGTTTTGTACAGAGTGCGCGTATGGATGCAGGTAGCTGCCGGACGCCACGGACACGTCGTCGCGGTGGTCGGGCGCGTCGCGGCTCTGCGCCGACAGGGGCAGCGCGCGCGGCTGCGGACGTACCGGCACGAAACGACCGAAACCACTCTCAAACGACGCCGAATTATCTGTATGAATCATCATCATCATCAGCCCATACTTGTCCACTGCCAAGTTTCATCAAACTCAGTCCAGTACCCTTTGCGTGAAAGAAGGACAAACATCCATCCATACATCTGACCAAACTTTCGCATTTATAACGTTAGTAGCATGAGCTATCATCATCAGCCCATACCTGTCCACTGCTGGACATAGGCCTCTCCAATTGCACGCCACTGTGCCATCTGTTTTCGGCTTGTCGTATCCAGCTTCTGCCAGCCATCTTGCGTATGAATAATAGCTCATTATAGTACAATTAGAGAGGCCTATGTCCAGCAGTGAGCAGGTATGGGCTGATGATGATAGCTCATGCTACTAACGTTATAAATGCGAAAGTTTGGTCAGATGTATGGATGGATGTTTGTCCTTCTTTCATGCAAAAAATACTGGACTGTTGATGAAACTTGGCAGCATTTTAGCTTATAAACTAGAATAACATAATAGGCTATAGGTAAAGTATACTGGTAAAGTAACGTTTTCCGAGGTCAGCTAGTTACTTGTATTTCAGAAAAATCAAAAGTTTGTAGCAGGAAATTAAACTTAAAATATTTTATATGGGACCACCTCTGAAGCCTAACCTATCCAAGCAGAAAAAATCCATTCATAATTTGAGGATTAATCGTGTAACAAACATACAAAAACCATAGTATTTTATTTTACATTTTGGTTAGTTGGAGTTTTAGTGGAGTATTGTTTCATCTATCCCAACGGGAAACGGGGACACAAGTTTCAGTTTAGAGACAGTTTTAAATACATACGAAATGTTTACTACTACTATTGTCTACATAACTATCATCATCATCAGCCACATGGAGTCTACTGCCGGTTCAGGGCCTCCAACAATAATTTCCATGATCAATTGTGGGAAAATGCCAATAATAGCCACGCTTGGTAAGGCGGGTTGGCAATTGCACAGTAACTACATTAAGCCTAAATCAGAAAAGGTTAGGTGTTCTTCTGATGGATTTTGGACTCTAATGATGTTTGTTATTCTAATTCCATCACATAAGGGTGATGTTTATCATAAAATCTAGCTTTTAAGTACAATATGAAATTATTGTTTAATATTTAAAAAGGTATGTATCCTGTAGTTTTACATACCTTATGTGATTATTCTTTGATAACTTCACTGAAATCTTTAGATAATTCCAGTGAAGACATTCAATAAGGTTCAAAGTATGTGTAAGTCAAGTGGGAATATAGTGTTTGTTTGATTAAGGGATAATACCTAGTAAACTATTTAATAATTGTTCAACAGTTGCTGTTAAAATGCCCGCTGAGTACTTAACTAGCTCTAGAAAGGAAAAGTAAAAATACCAGATGTTGTTCATCCAATACCCTTCCTTGTTATTTGTTTATGTAAATCTTAATTGTCAAGTAACTTAGGAGAAGTCATAGTACATATCTCTAAAGTATATTCACCCATGAGGGTATTTTTTCAGAGTTTCTTAACAGTTCAAAATGTTTTTAAGCAACTTCAAAAAAGGTGTCTTTCAATTTATATATACAGGGTGGAAAAAGTAATGGGCCTTTAGGGGAACTGCTTTAAATCCTTTAGTTATCTCATTTTACTGAAGGGAAACATTCCTTTATTTTTAAAAGAAACAAAACTGCAATACAACATTTTTAAAATTTTGCTAGTATCAACCGGGAATCGAACCAACTAAAAATAAAAAATTAACCCTCGCTTGTTTATTCTACGAATCGGTAGCATTATTGTTTGGGATAAACTTTGTCTAAGAAACAATAGTTTTGAATGTTTAGTAAGAGCTGTTGTATTAATATGTATTTCAAATTAGGTACATACTTACCATTCGCAATTTTCCTTATCATAATAAAATACCACTACCACAACACTTTTATTAGTAACATTGTGGAAGGGAAAATATGTAGAAGGAAAAAGTGACAAAAAGAAGGGCAAAAAGCACTCTAATGAACCAGATAATGGAAAAGGTAAATGTTTTTTCGCACAGAGAATTAAAGACGTTGAGAGAAGGAATGGAATGTTGGAGGATTCTTCACCAAGAAAAGAATGCTTTTAAACATAGAGAATAAAAAAAAATTGTATTTACAGCAAGTAAAGCACACTTACCCAAATCAGTCAACTCGTGGTCTGAGGTGTTGTTGGTAGGTTTCCTAGACTGGCTATAATTAGACCGACTGTTGTATTCGGACACCGGCACCCAGTCTAGAGATGTCTAAAACAATTGTTTCTCAATGATAAATTGACAATATTAATTGTTCACACAGATTGACAGCAATAACAATTTGAAGCGAGGAGGAGCACATGGTCACATATTTTAATTCACAAATCACCATTAAAATTCACATTCTTGTGGGTAACAGAATAACACACCTTCTTTAGACTGTATTTAGAGTAACAACTACCCATGAAAAATTGGATAACAAATACATGTAATTTAAAATTGTATTACATGAATGGATGTGTGTTAATCAGTAAAATCTCAGAATCTTTGCATTTGGCTTGTTGCCAAAATTTTCAAACTGCAACATCCAGAAATAAACTGTACACCTAAGAAACTTCATGTTACAAGGAATTTGGCTGACTTCACATCAATGTGTATTTTGAGTTGTGTCAGCAGTAGGTACAGAACAAATGTTTTAATAATATTTAAGTAATCATTAATTTTATTTTCATTATTCAGAGTTTCATACCAAACTTGTGACTTAGAATCCTAGTAGCTAGAGTTGCATTTTTTTAACATGGTAATTAAATAAGTAGGCATAATATGATGTGATGTAGGTTTATTTATAATGCACTTATTTGAGCAACTGTGTATATAGCTGAGAAAATTTTACATACTTATGGTGTAGTAGTAAAGATAAGTAATCACAAGGAATCATAGGGACTCTATGTCTATGACAAGAGAGTAAAGGTAAATAGAGGGAGGAAGACAAATAGAAGATTAATTTTATCACTAAGATACAGTGTTTCATTAAATTTTGAAAACCTTTGATTTGACTATTTAAAAAGTGGTACATCAGTTGTCCAATAGCAGCAAAATATGATGTCTGACTGTTAAATTTTATTGTTTAGTGCAACATTGAACAATGCCAAAAATATTTGACCAGACAAAGTCAATATTGAACTCTTTGATGGTAAATGATAAATAACATAAAATACTATGAAAGAGATATTTGACATATTTTGTTATCATATAGTGCTACATACAAAAAGCCATTTCTTACCGTGACAAGATTGGAAGGCATATCCCTTCTGGTAGGAGTTACAGCTTCTTGAGGCACATTGCAATTGTTCCTTACTTTTGTTTTAGGTATAGTTCCGGTGTTTCCAGAATGACGATCATTATTTCTTTGAGGAGCCATCGTTTACAACCTTGGAAACATAACAAACACTATGTGTTAATTACTTCCTAGATTGTAGCTAACCGGAAAGATTTAGACACAGAATCTTAGGACACTATTGATTAAGTACAATAGATACATTTCGGACCCGCTCACTTTATATTCCACATTCGCGTTGTATCCAGTTAATACGACAATGTTTTGTTTGAAATGTTCATAAACAAACGCTTTTCTAGTCGAAAAGCATTTCTGCAATGCAATGCAAGCACAGCAAAGCAAAGCGCAGAAAATGTTGTCAATCATTAAAAATGTCAGTTTATATTCTTTTGAAAGACAAGCTTTCAATCAATATTTAAGTAGTGTTGACGTTTAAGCTTGAAACTTGGGCCCGCGCGGCAATTGTTTAATTTCTGAATTTGATAATAGGTACGTGACTGCCAGTTAAAAAAAGTTAAATATAGTCAGTCAGTAAAAGTGAGTACCTATTATGTACTCACTTGAACTAAGATTTAGGGATTGTTCGGTATATATAAAGGTAGAGGCTGGCCACCATGTCCGTCCAAGTACAAAATCATCAGACAAGTCCCATACCATTGCATCGAGGAGTGAGACAAGGGGTTGTTGTTTCCTCGAAATTGTTCACAAATGCAATGGAGGATATGTTCAAGACGCTGCATTGGAAAGGACGTGGCATCAACATCAATGGCGAACACATCTTTCACTTGCGATTTGCAGACGACATTGTCATCATGGCAGAAACGCTGCAGGACCTTCAACCTATGTTGAATGACCTAGCTGATTCTTCTCCTACGGATGAACTTGGATAAAACCAAGGTCATGTTCAATGAACATGTTCTACCGGAACCGATTTCAGTACACGGCACCGTTCTCGAAGTTGTTCAAAAATATGTATACCGAACCCACAGTGTCTGACGACAAAATTCTTCAATCAGTGTGTCCTACCTGTAATGACATACGGAGCTGAGACGTGAACACTGACGGCAGGGCTGGCTCACAAGCACAAAGTCTATGCTCTAAGAAAGGGCTATGCTCGGCGTTTCTCTGAAGGATCGAATTGGAACTGAAGTGATCCGACAGAGAACCAAGGTCATCGACATAGCTCATCGTTTTAGCAAGCTGAAGTGGCAGTGGGCCGGTCATATTAGCCGTAGAACCGATGACCGTCGTTGGGGCAAACGAGTTCTTGAGTGGAGATCGCGTCTCGGCAAACGGAGTGTAGGACGCCCTCAGGCAAGATGGACTAACGAAAGATGGCTGGCAGAAGCTGGATGCGAGAAACTGAAAACAGATCACAGTGGCGTGCAATTGGAGAGGCCTATGTCCAGCAGTGAACAAGTATGGGCTGATGATGATGATGATGATGATGATGAAGATGAGGTATATATAGTCTGGCCAGCGAGTCGTGGCATTTACGATTAGTTGAGATTTGACTTGCAACAAAAGTAAACAATAGCCTTACTGTAAGATTATTTTCGTTAAATTCAAATACGTAAAATGTCTATATCTTTTTAATGTGATTAGATTGATACCCGGCCGTAAAAGCTGAATAGGGATGTAACCTGCGCTTCAGCTCACGTCACACAAAGACGGAACGACTAGAAAATAGGGCCGCGGCCGAACTTACCGGATTATATCTATTGTATCTGTGCTACGGGAAGTAAAAGCCGCAAACAGTATCTATGTGACAGGGTTCATAGAAACGGCAACTGTGGTACGGGAACGCTCCCGGACCATTATGTGTGCCGCCACGACTCGCTGTCCAGACTATGGATGAGGACCTCCCCCAATGATAATAATATTAATTTATTATACCAAAAGAATTTATTCATAAGTATTTTCCTTACTTATAAGCAATTAGTTTTTCCCTAGGTAGGTTGTGTTCAGCGTTATTATCACAGGAAATTCCTAAATCGATTTTATTTCCTTCCAGATAAAATTACCGTACACAATACATAAAGGCTGGAGGGATATATGTAGGTACTAGTGGCGAAGATAGGAGGTAAGCCGGTAGTGAAAAATACGCACTTAACCAATGCTTATGTAGATTTTTTTATTTGTCTTACTTATTTGAGCTATAATAAGTCCCTACGCTACTTAATTTCCTTGAAAATATTTGATAATGTGCCTGGCATAGGCTTGTACTACCGGCTTACCCCCTAGCTTCGCCACTAGTAGGTACCGATACTTACATAACATAACAGTGCTCTAGCTCGACAGATCTTTATCGGATTTTTTTTTTGTTCTGGGTACCTTACCTCAGTAAGCATGACGTGGCTGGCTAAAAGAGACAAACTGTACTAAAGTACCTACTTAGTATCCTACCTCTCTCGGAGATAGGTGCTAAACTATGTTTGTATGTGTATTATTGTGATATTATGCTGGTTTCTTTACGATATTTGCCGTATGAGTGTTGCGTAGCGTAATAGAGTCGATTACGAACCGACAACCTTCACATTTGAAATTGCCGGCAACCGACAACTGGGCAACAGACGCTCTTATTACCTTACGTTAAATCAAACTCCAATACAAGCGCATTTCATTGCTAGTGTGACTCACACATCTTGTAGTAGATAAATTTGTACTGGGGTCTGTTAGAATAATTTCTAGTATTTAAAGCGTAGGTAAAGTGCTTCCGGACCACTACAAAACCACCCATTTACGTTTTGAGGTTGAGGTGAGTAGGTTGAGCATAGTATGTCTCATGCGTGTCTATGCGAGACAAACACGTTACTTCCAGCAAAGATATGTGCTTGTGGGGACTTTCGGGGTATACATGTACTTTCCTAAGATTCAGGATTACTTAACACTAGCCACATTAACTTCGGTTATATCAAAGGGTGCTTATTCAAAGTTTAAGTGGCCTCAGTTTCGATGTTCTAGAAAAATAGGCTCTGATTTTGTACAGAACATTTTCACTTTTGACAGGATGGTCATTTGATTGGAGAATTTATTGCCACCAAATAGAGTGAGTAGGAGTACCTACAGTACCTTAAGTCGAACGGGACCGAAGACGAACGGTCAAAGAATAAAGTATTTGCATCTCTTTCGTTTTCAACTATCTTTGACACATTGATTTTTCTAGTAAACTAATTATGTTTTAAGACCGTTTAACACGTTGTGGAAAAGCAATCAAATATTGAGTATTAAATTAATCACCGGATAAATTAACCGTAATACGTAAACTCAAACGTGGTCAATTATCTGTCTATGATGACAAAATTGTATGGATAACGTCTGGCTGTCTGGTAAAGGTAACTAAATAAAACAAAAAAATAATTAAATAGGTTTTCTTTTATTTATAGGAAAAGGTGAAGATGTTATCTGAAGGAATACAGTGATGACAGATACAGACAATAAATTAATTTAAACAGGTAGGTATGATTTAAAGTACCTATTCAATGTTATTTAAACACTTTTGTGGACAAATGGTCCTGTTGACGATGTAACAATGCAATTAACATTAACAATTTTTTGGTATAAGAAAAATTAGGCCCGAAATTTTCGTATACCGGCACAAACACATCTACAATTTTTTAGTCTTTGTTACACATTGAAACAACTATCGACATATGAAATTAAGCTCACTAAATAAATTGCTTAAGTGTCTAATTATTCATCTTTGAACCTTATATCGATAGGAAATTCCTCATCTTCGTTATTTGCTGGTTTATTGGTTTGCGTTTCTCGTTTAGGACCATTAGAGTACAACAAGTCTCCATTTGTATAATCATGTAGAGGAACGAACAAAGGTTCGTCATCGTTGTTAGGTTTTTTTGTGTCTTGCTTGTCGTCTTTTTGCGTATCAACACTGCTCTGCGTGGGCTTGTTATCGTAATTGCTTTGAGAACTGGATCCTGGAGTGGGTTTAAAATTAGTGACTGGCTCATTAATAGGTGGTTGTAGTGGAGAATTGTGCTCATTATTCTCTAACACTGGCTTCTTAAGTTCGTTTTCGTTCGGTGGCGCATATTCATTGTTGGGCTTGGTGTTGTCCAACTGCCCCGGCTTATAGTTTCCAGGCTTGTAATTTCCTTGGTTGTAATTGGGTTTGTTGAAATCACTATCTGGCTTATTATTTCCATGCTGGTTGTTTATTGGTTGATGTGGAAAACCGTATCCTGGTTTATGAGAGGGGAAATTTGGCTCCTCGCCATAGGTGGGCTTTAGAGGGGGCAGTGACTGTGGCGGTTGGTATTGGTTACCGGGTTGAGGGAAATTACCTTGTTGCCATTGTCCTCCATAGTTTCCGCCGTAGCTGCTACCGTATGAATAACTGTGGTGATGGTGGTAACCACCACCATAGCCGAAGTTGCCTCCCTGCGCATAATTTCCTCCAGCACCACCATGTCCGTAATGACTGCCGCCTTGACCATAATAACCACGATCGGGACCTTCCGGCATTGGTGGTAGCGGGGGAGGCATGCCCCCGTGTTCCTCGGCCGATTGTTCGTTCACTACAACGATAACCTCCTGGTAACCCGGCTTGGCACCTGGAGCCTGGTAGTTGTGATGCTGCCCCGCATAGTTTTGCTGATGGTTTACACCAACGTGGCCTTCCAAGTTCAAGTTCAAGTTCGTCAAACCTCCAGTCACGGCTGATGCCACTTCGTGAACTTTTTTATGTACATGTTGGTGTGCGTTCAACAATTCGCCAAATAAACTTGCGTTGATGACAGTGAACGAAATGCCGATTAAAAATATTTGTTTGGTGGCACTCATTTTGCAGAAGCACGGAAGCAAACACGGACCGCGCTTTTTGTCGAGTGTGTACATGAGAGCTCAACGCGATACTGTTGCCAATCCATAATTTTAATCTAGTACAAAACCAGTTTCTTCGGAATAACTTTTTGCATGTTGTTTACCTTATAATCACGCGGTCGCACGTTCCGAATCAAGTTGTCTTCGTTTCGAGAGCTTCTTCATTTTATTATTTTACGCATTCACCACGCATGATTTATATTTATGGACAAATATTGTATTAAAGAAAATTAACGGAATTTGGCGAGGATCATTAATAATTATCATGCTACGGTGCTGTATTTTTTTGGAAGGTTTTCTACTAACCTCATTATTAGCTTAGTTGATACTTACGTTAAGTTGCTAGGTAGGTATGTAGGCCTAATTTACTAAACTTATATTATAATAAGTAGGTACCGAGTTAGTTTGCTACTTGTTTTTTTATTCATCTCGCAAAATCATGAGTACCTAGTGCCTCAATATGCAAGATGTTTATACCGGATATAAACATTACCCATTATTAACCACAGTTAATATAATGTCACTGATTACGAGGTTCTTTAAAATGATTATGGACTTAGACTTAGGACTACTTATGCTTCTTTGTTAGGCGTAACTATACCTTACTTATTATGTTTTGGCTTAGTATTGGAATTTATAGAATAAAAATAAAATGAAGACGTAGGTCATTTTGCTTAAAAATTCCATTCAGGTTCGACCGGATTGCCTTTTCAATGTCCTAATCTGCCTTGATGAGTAAATCGTAATGTAGCTTTGTCTTCACACACTTATTTTATTTATAAGTACTTTGGTAGGTATGTTATAGATGCTTACTTGTACGTTTAGGTTACCTACTCGCTATCGGTGAATCTATTGCAAGTATTGCAACTGGAGGCAATACGGGGTTGTTGGTTGTAAAAAAAAAAAAATGTAACAATGACAAAAATGTTGGTTGTAACTTTGAAAAATGACAAAACACTGTGTATTTTACGCACATTGTTTAAGAATGAATTTAAAATGACTGGGAATAATAGATAAGTATCATTATTTTTTTGACCTAAACACTATTCGCTATACAGTGAAAATGTGCTGTAGGTACGTACCTAGGTAAGGTACCATCCCATCTATATTTCAACTTTTTTGTACCCAACTAACAACAACTTATAATGTCAGTCACGTTGTATCTTACTCATCACCAGTAATTATAATACCTGCAGAAGGTATTTATCATAGAGTCCATACTTAATGACAATGACTTAATATCGCTGGTTATCTACGGTATTTCCTTGTGACAATTACAGTCCCATATCCGGGGGCTGGAAGCAATAGATGACTTCTAAATATAGCACCGATTTCTATGTTCTGAAGTGCTTAAATTAGATTATTAATAATTATGGACATGACTAATCTCTATGGTTTTATTGTTTCATATGTATAAATTGATGGAAAGAAATGAGCAGATGGCATTTTAAATTATGAAGTTTTAATTTCATTTATTTGATTATACCTCTAAGTTCTTCTATCAAAAATGTAGAAAAGCTATATGGCGCTACGTAACAATTTGTGACTTTGTTTTAATGTTATTATAATTTAATTTTATAATACATACCTATAAAAAGGTGCCTATAGTCCGAACACTGATATGAAATATTATTTAATGTGCCTACATAATGATAAGCAGTTTCCACCTTTATAGTAACACAAGTAGATGGTGCCTAAGACATTGAAGTCCTTGAATTAAACTAGGTACACTAACCTAATAGACGGGTAATAATTAAGGGCCTATGTATTGAAGGTTTCATTTTGAACACTATTAGGTCTAATTTGAGCTAGGTATTACTGTCTTCTTCGATTTTTCAGATTTTCTTAAGTAAATTTCTCCCTTTATTGTGATCTTTCTTCACCAAACCGTATGTCAATGTCGAAATCTTCCTCTTCAGCTTTTGTGCTCCCGGAAGGATCTACAATCGGCGATTTTGCGTTTTGATTTTGCTTTTTACCATTCAATTCATGGTTGTTGAAAGTTGAAGGTTTTTGTACGTGAACTTTGTCATCGAAGTTACCTTGTCCATAATTATTGTTCGGATATCCTTGTTGTTGAGCGATGTTGGGATTTCCATTCAGATTGAACAAACCCGGTAGCGGTAGCAGATTCTGGGTGTTCATATTAAATTGACGATGCATAGCTTGAATAGAGTTAAGTTGCTGATTCATTGTGTTCAGTACAACGTTCTGCAAATTCTTTGCTACTGATAAACCATTGGGTATATTTGAAGATATCCATGCTGTTCCAGCGATATATTGGTCATTACCAAAGTTTGAGTGTACTGTATCGTATTTAGCATTTGTTTGCGGATATACAGGTACATTTATTCCTACATGACTGGGTTGGAATGCGTTATGGAGCGGTACATGGATGCCAGGGAGATTTCCGCTGATAATGTGACCAATTTGGATGTGTCGACGAAACTTGTTTTCCAGCCGCTTAGTAACATAGTTCTTTGCTCCTAGATCTCGATCTTTGTGAGCTGTGACATCTTCATTAGAATGAGATAACGCTGCCTCGGAATAGCACAACACAAGCACGACTAGTAACACTTGAACCATTATTTAAACCTGTATCTTCGGAGGTTTTTGAACGACTGATTTGTTTGTTCGTTAAATCATATATTGATACGTCATGTAGCATTTACTTAATTATACCCACCTTATCGAAAACTATTAACTGTCTTGATAAAGTCCCCATCTAACTAACGATGTTTAGCGAAAGGCATCACTCATTGAAGACAAAGCTTTTGTAAAATAACTTAAATTTATGGTTACCCACCACATTCCATTTACATAAAATGTGATTGGAAATAAGTAGTTACATACAAAAGGTTTACCCATGTATCCACTCGTAGTATGTAGTAAAGTTTGAAACGTAACACACTAGGTACTAAAAAAATGAACTTGACCTTTTTATTCTTACCAGCTTTCAAAGTTTCAAGTAGGTATAATCTACCCAAAAAAATACTTAGGTACATACCTAAGTTTTTTTTTGGTTAGATTCAACATACTATGTAGCGGTATTAAATAGGCATGTTCCCATTAAATACCGCTTTATACATCTAAAAGTTGGCTTTTTTAACTGACTTCAAAAAAGGTTTCTCAATTCGAACGTATATGGTACCTATTTATTTTTCTTCTTTATTCGCGGACAAGCTCGTGCTTACCTTTATTTATTGTAAAGTACCTACGTATTGCACTTCAGTGGATGCCAGTGTGCTGACAAGATGACGTATTTTCGAAACTTCTGGTTCCATTTTCTCGGAAACGGGGATTTCCCCAAAAAACCTACCTAACTAATTAAGGCTTATCTTTTTAAGAACAAAATAAACATTTTGAAGCGAATTGAAT
Organism: Conopomorpha cramerella; assembly: GCA_012932125.1. Lineage (NCBI taxonomy): Eukaryota > Metazoa > Arthropoda > Insecta > Lepidoptera > Gracillariidae > Conopomorpha > Conopomorpha cramerella. The sequence goes on from SJJU01000152.1 coordinate 24,786, forward strand.
TCTTCAATAGTGATGTAAACGCATATTCTGTCTCATATTTCGAAACAGGAAGAGCAAGGTTTACGCTAAAAGGTAGATCGGTATCTCATGTAGGTAGCCTTTATTAGGTATGTACCTATGTAGGTACTTACACCAAGGAATTCATCTTATGACCTCACCTCTTTTGACCCCAAGGTAAAACTATAAATCGACCCTTATAGCCATCTACCTTATAGGTATCGGCTTCTTGGCTTCGGACATTCAGTCAAGGATAACTTGTTCGTTGAACAAGTACGCGAATTCCTATCGTATGATTTACTTACTTACTACTTATTTTTTCCTGGAATTAATTCAGCTTATTATAAGTCTGTGTGCAGGAAAACCACTTCAACAGAGGATGTGGAAGGTTTCTATTTAATGGGGTTAGAAGGTGGAATGAGGAGTTTTATAAAAAAACGATCTGTCAAATTTAGTTGAAAACAAAAGAGATGCTTCTATTTTATTCATTTGTTGATTATTTTTTAAATGAAAACAGTGCCGCTACATTTGAAGAAAAATATCTCTAAAAAGTGAAAGATAAGACCTACCTATGTTTTAGAGAGTATAGTTTTAGCGTTTAAGATGTGACAACTAAAATATAAATATTATAAAATAAAAAAGCTTTAGAACAAAAAATGTATAAATATAAATAATAATACATTTATCAAATAGGGAATTTTCATGGCCCTTGTCTTTTGCCCTTTAGTTATGACAGATGGCGCAGCTGTATTATGGGGGATAAATGGCAACGAAATGACTAACTTACCCAAATATTAAATAAAAAGGTACTAAAATATAACTGACAGAAGTCACCCAGGTACTAGCGATATCTAGATAAGAAATTTATTGGAGTTTGAAAATTCCCTATTGGATCATTTGCGGCGTTCTGGACTGTTTCAGTTTTTATTTAGGCTTTTTAACGCTTTAGTTGGTTAAAAGACTGCCACATATTTTATTTTATATCATGTTCTTTTAGATCTAGGTAAATCTCAATTTGCATATAAGGGTCTAAGTCTCGGGGAATTATTCAATGTTTTTTAATGACATATTTTCGTGCAGAAAATTTGACATTAGTGACAGGAACGTTATCTGTCAATTAACGTCATGGCAAAGTCGCGGGGCACATTTTTTCGTCGATCGCCGTCTACAGGTGCTTTTGATAAGAAAACATCAACAAAAACAACATTTTCAAGTCTATAATATTTATTTACATCTTTGATTGGTTATTGAGTTAACACTTTATTTACACATGTGTAATATAAATATAACATATGAGTCACCATTGTTATCCATTAACGTTTGTATTTTATTATTGATCTACCTATTCACATCTTAACATTCTAATCTGACAGTAGTGGTAAGCCGCTTTATTTTTGGACCTGGGAATCGTACCATGACGTCTTAAAGTTTGTTTGCTAACGTTGTGTAAACAATACATAATGGAAACAATATTACTTTAGCGTTCGGAAATCGTACTAATATTATAAACGCAAAAGTTTGTATGGATGTTTCGTTACTCCTGGAGAGGCGCTTGTCTGCAACTTCTAAGTACTAGGAAACTTGAACGGAGAATATGACTATATTATGAATTGAATATAAGTATTATAGGTATATAATATACTGAGGGCGTTCCCACTAAGTCGTAACGATTATTTTATCGTTGGGCGACTGTTGTCTCTAGCCGTGCCCATTAGATCATGACAACATTTTCGTGTCGTTCTATATGTGAATACCTCCATTTAAAAGTATAAGCCAATACACGATTTTTTGTCGTAACGACAAAGTGGGAACGCGCCTTTACAGTGTTCACAGCTTTCGTTTCCAAACGGCTTTCAGTGCATTATCAGCCAATGATGAAAGCGATATAATGGCCATTACAGCACTTAGGATAAGACGTCACGGCGTGGTCCAGTTACTATCTACCTTAGACAAAATGTAGGATAAACGCTTTTGACTTTAATAGTTTCAGTTTCGACTCGTTCCTTAATTTAGTAAGTAGGTTTATAGGTATACACAAACATATTTGTATTTTCGTGTAAGTTAGTAAGTAACTTAACCTTGTAAGTATCCATATACTTATATATGAAAATTTAGCACCATTAATTTAACCCTATTGAATTATTAACATATTATTTCACAATAATAATAATTCGGTCACATATATTTAACAACAATAACAGTACAATGCTCCTACAATTAGTACATTTAATGTTAAGTACGTTAGAGTTTTAATTATTTGAACACTGTGATTTATTAGGTAACGAAGGAATAAATTAGACATAAATTAACGACTAGTACTTTTAGTTTACAAATACTTAAAGAAATATAACATGAAATGTGGTATACAATGATGTGATTACAATAAGTGCTAAGTGTATTTGACAACTTGTTGCATTTTTTCATTTAAAAATTTAAAAGTATAAATGTAAGAAGGTACTGATACATATCGATGGTCCCAATAAAAAAATATCGGTGGTGCAATTTTAGGAATGTGTAATAATATACTTTTATACAACGTTACATTGGCGATATTAAGATCTATGAACTTATACGTATATTACATCACGCAAAGGTACTAAACATTATAAGCTGTCGTAAATTTGAAGTACCACAAGTAGTTTAGTTTTAATATCCAAAACTAACTTCTCTCCTGAACATGTTTCGTTTTGTAGATCCGACTTTCTTAATAGGGACCATCGATATACTAGTTAGTCACATGCTTTTGGAGCAATGGCAGTAATGTTGTTGTTCTTATAGTGAATCAAAGCTATAATACATTTGATTGCTTGGTGGTAAATTACTCTTGCGAACCTATTTATATCACGTACTTCTTATCTAATGTATTCCTTTCATACTGTCTAATGAGGCATGTTTTTGATTTAGTTTGCAATTTTCTCAAAAGATGGAGCTACGGTGTTCTATGTCGTTCATCAATCAAACCGTCATTGACCGAAATTTCTTGCAACAAATTCAAAATTAAAGAGCTGTCACGTCGTATTTAGCTGTAAGCGTTTTATTGACAATCGACACAGAAACCAGTAGTGACATCTATGTTATTGAGGAAAATGAGTTTTAAAATGCGTCATTGTAAATAAGTGTAAACATACATACATACATACACTTCACGTCTGTCTCCCAGAGGGCTAGGCAGAGACTACAGATCTCCATTTGTCACGATCCTGACATACCCCTTTCGCTTCATCTACATTCATACATCTTTTCATACATGACCTCCGGTTTCGAGTACTTTTCACGCCACCTTCGGCCAGGACATCACCAATCTGGTCTGTACTGTGTAAATATAATATATAGCCACTTTCGTTGTAATTATATAACTCCGGAACCGGTGGACCGATTTCGCTAATTTTTGTTTTGTTGTGCTTATTAAGGGCAGCTGAAGGTTCTTTAGAAAAAAAAAATGACATTCACTGCTGGGCGCAGGCCACCCAAGACATGTATATTTCATCACTCGAGCCAACTAGAACTTTTTTCGTTTACTATCTCGAACACTTCCCATATTATCCCCCAAAAGCAAGACACTAACAAGCATGTACAAGCCATACTAATTGGACATTGTGTCTGACCAAAATAAAAACCTAGTAACATAGAATTATTATTATTTAAGTACGTATACCATTGTATGTGGTTCAAACATTCATTTCCTTAATACATATTTCAGAAAGGTAATAACAGTGAAAATAGTAGCTAAGTTTAGTGAACATTGGTGATATTTTAAATTTAACACATACTGTGTTCGTTTAATCTTTGGACACTGACTACAATATAAAAATACACTCCCAGCATATTTACCTACAAATTTACTGAAAACAGCTTCCGTTACAATTAGGGGCGTTTTCATCATTTGCAAAGATAAATATTGATGTTTGTTTAATTTAGCTACCTTGTTTTAAACGCGACCGTATAATTTCTTAATTCTAAATGTTTTATCATAATGTGCCTTTCAGCTGTAAGTGTGCTTTCAAGTAAACACGACAAGATGATAACGCGCTGTGATTTGTTGAAAAAAGAGAACTAGGACTTAACGTGATCGCAGGGCGTACTTTTTATGTCGCATCTTACTTGCGTGTTACTGTAGTGCAATTCTCGTATTTTTGCTCGATCACGATTACGTTTTGGTTTAGCTTACGCTCGAGTTTAGTCGAGTTCAAAAATTACCAGAATACCGTTTGTTTGGAAAGAGTTTTAGTTTGTTTATTTACGAGAATACGCTTTGACGATTCCGAGCCGTTTGACGTACTATTGAAATTCGATAGTAACACGATAATACGAAAATGGGCGTTTGGACTAAGTTGAGACTATTTTAGTATCGACGAAAATACGAGAATTGCACTGCTGGTTACAATTTACAATAACAGCGACACACATAGCGCTTAACTTTAAAATACCATTGAGAATTTCAGCCGTTAGCCAGCCAATTAAATGCGAGCATAGCATGTTTGACATCCGTCGAAGAGACCCATTTTTTAAATAAACGCGCACTGACATTATATTAATAGTTTAAACCGGGTGTTACGGCGCATGAAGTTAAGCTGAATGCTTGTCTTTGGTTAATTACGCGACGTAACACCAATATGAAGGGACCCATGTTTGGCTGATTAAGTGAGTAAACCAAGTTCAGAAACCAAACGATAAAATCGTCCCTTAAAGGAAACCATAATCATCTAAATACTAACATTATCACTAATAGTCGATATACACGTGCTTTCTTTGGGATCGTGGCACTTGTGCACTGGACACGGTGGTCTATTGACAGTCCTTCGCGAACTTCTCCGAACGTCATTTACCATGTTCGTCCTTCGTTGCGACGCTCTGATTGGTTGTCGAGTGTCACGTGTTGTTGTCGCGAATACTTTCCTCGAGTTCTTATTGGCCGCCGGTTTTGGCCTCGGTCAGTCAATGACGTGTTTGATTTTCACGTACAGCACGCAGGAGAATAGAAATCCGAAGATTGGTATGACTGATACGCCCACGCCGACTGCCGCTAGGATGATGAGATGCTCGCGGATGTGGTTGATGAAACTTTGCAGGCAACCCTGAAATTCAGATATTACTTTTAATGACGAGTTCCGTACTTGCTGATCTAAGTGTGTATCAGTGGCGTGCACACCATAGAGGCAAAAAGACACTGCCTACCTTAGTATTGTAGCTTCCCGACCTAATAATAGAGTTATTGCTAAATCTTTTTTTGTTGTACTCACGTCAAAGGCTAACCAAGGTCCTGTGTTTTGTGGGTGAGTAGATAGGTTACCTATATTTCGTAAAGACAAGTTACCTATACATAGGTGTCAATCCTTGGGGATCACTGCCTACCTTGTCGTAAAAGCCAGTGCACGCCACTGGTGTGTATATCTGGCGTAGACTAATATAAAGAGAGATTAAGCTGAATGCTACATATCTTCGGAATTTAGATAGTAACTTTTTCTGGTCTCTCTAATCGTGCGTTTCCACTGACGCCAAAACATGTTGTGAACTCGTACAGTGTGTTTCTGGTGTGAATGGAATCCCTATCTTATGAAATTTTAAGAAAAATAATGAATTTACAAAACGCTCATTTTGTTCTAATTTTCCAATGTATTCCATCTCACATTGGACTAGCTGGAAACGAGGAGGCTGATAAATTAGCTAAGAAAGCGCTAACAAATGGGTTTGACTACCAGATACTACCGGCTTGGTAAGAGATTATGGGTAAATATAAAAAAATCTGTCATAAAACCTGGTCCGAATCCTTTGACGAACGATCAAAGACTAAAGGTGTGTGGTATAAGTGCATAGTTTGTGAGCCTCCTCGAGTTCCCTGGTTCTAGAACGCTAGGTTGAGAAGATGCCAGATTGTTATGGCACTCAGGCTGCGTTCCGGACACATTCCACTGCGCTAGTTTGGACACATGATGGGCAAAGAGGAGTCTCCTAATTGTCCGTTTTCTGGAGTTTTTGCTGACTTACAACATTTCCTGCTGGATTGTGTCCGGAATGCCGGTAAAAGGCACGATTTAGTGCAACAATTCTCCCTAAATCAATATGATGTGGGAATTTTCCTCAGTATTTTAGCATTTCCAACTTCAGAAGCGGCTCGATTGTTGTTTAACTTTAAAATATCAACTAATACCTGAGAACCTATCAGTATTGTGTATTGTTTAGATAGTTATATTGTATTGTAAGTTATAGGCAATTGTTAAATTTTGCTATAAGGGTATGATGGGACTGGCATGGTCACTATGTGCACCAAAGTCCCCAAATAAATAAAGATTAAAAAAAAACTTGTAGGTGCAGTGTGGATAGAGACGGACAGTTGTTTTTGTGCATGTTTAGCGGCAGTGCAATCGCTCGGTTACAATACACTGTTTAGTTTTTTGCACATGTCATTGAAATGTCAAATGATGGTAGGACAAAACCTTAGTAAGTTACACGTTATTGTAAGGAAATACCCTAGGAAACAGGGGGCCACTGTTTCAACATACTCTACAAATTAGTAAGGGACAATCGACTACACTCAGTATAGCTCGTGCGGTCGGGTAATTGACTGCATCAAATCTTGACCATTAATCTGTCATTTCAATGACAACTAGAGCGAGAGAGAGACAGCACTAACCGCATAGTGTATATTAGATGGGTGGTCTCTCTTTCCACAGCGCGCGGTGCGAGTAAGACAGCACGAGTCGGGCACGAGCAGGCGCGGGTCGTGCTCGTGCCACGCCGAGCGCCGCCAGTCGATGAAACGAACGGCGCCGCAACATTTGAACTGGAAATAATTATATTTGTTCAATGGACACTTTCCGGAGACATATTAATTATGAATATTAGTAACGATAGTGGTCGAATCACATGACTCGGTGGTTAATGATAATGGCCGCCGTATTCGCAAATAGTTAAATAAATTAGATGGCGTATATCTACTTTGTATGTATGCATGTGTGTACATTTCACCAGATTTTGTAAACTTGACGAGCAGAGCACCAGCATTTTTATAACTTTACTAGCTGTCCCGGCAAACATTTGTTTTGCCATAATAAGTTGCCTTTGTACCCCGTGTATTGGGAGAAATACAACTGGTAGATGCATAAAAAATAGATAGTAGCCGATTCTCAGACCTACTGAATACGCATATCATCATCATCAGCCCATACTTGTCCACTGCTGGACATAGGCCTCTCCAATTGCACGCCACTGTGATCTGTTTTCGGCTTCTCGCATCCAGCTTCTGCCAGCCATCTTGCGTATATCATCAGTCCACCTTGCCTGAGGGCGTCCTACACTCCGTTTGCCGAGACGCGGTCTCCACTCGAGAACTCGTTTTCCCCAACGGTCATCGGTTCTACGGCAAATATGGCCGGCCCACTGCCACTTCAGCTTGCTAAAACGATGAGCTATGTCGATGACTTTGGTTCTCTGTCGGATCACTTCATTTCTGATTCGATCCTTCAGAGAAACGCCGAGCATAGCCCTTTCCATAGCACGCTGTGCGACTTTGAGCTTGTGGGCCAGCCGTGCCGTCAGTGTCCACGTCTCAGCTCCGTATGTCATTACAGGTAGGACACACTGATTGAAGACCTTTGTCTTCAGGCACTGTGGGATCGCTGATGTTAAGACTCGACGTAACTTCCCAAATGCTGCCCAACCCAGCTGAATTCTTCTGTTTACCTCGTCCTCGAAGTTGTTTCTACCCAACTGCAATGTCTGCCGAAGGTATACGTATTTTTTAGCAACTTCGAGAACGGTGCCTTGTACTGAAATCGGTTCCGGTAGAACATGTTCATTGAACATGACCTTGGTTTTATCCAAGTTCATCCGTAGGCCGATCCGTAGAGAAGAATCAGCTAGGTCAATCAGCATCAGTTGAAGGTCCTGCAGCGTTTCTGCCATGATGACGATGTCGTCTGCAAATCGCAAGTGAGAGATGTGTTCGCCATTGATGTTGATGCCACGTCCTTTCCAATGCAGCGCCTTGAACATATCCTCCATTGCATTTGTGAACAATTTCGGGGAAATAACATCCCCTTGTCTCACTCCACGATGCAATGGTATGGAACGTGTCTGCTGATTTTGTACTTGGACGGACATGGTGGCAGCCTCGTAGAGGCATCTTATCACTTGGATGTATCGCCAGTCAACTTGGCAACGCTGCAGGGACTCCAGAACGGACCAGATCTCAACCGAGTCAAAGGCCTTCTCATAGTCCACGAATGCTAGACACAGGGGCAGGTTATACTCTTCAGTTTGCTCTATGATCTGCCGCACTGTGTGGATGTGGTCTATGGTGCCATAACCGCTCCGAAATCCAGCCTGCTCCGGAGGTTGAAATTCGTCGAGTCTTCGCGCAAGACGGTTTGTGATCACTCTTGAGAACAGCTTGTAGACGTGGCTTAGAAGAGAAATGGGTCGATAGTTCTTCAAAAGGGTTTTGTCTCCCTTTTTGAAGAACAGGACGACCACACTTCTACTCCACGCCTCCGGAGTTCTTCCTTCGAAGAGGACAGCGTTAAAAAGCTTTTGGAGCTCCCTCAATATCGGTTTACCTCCAGCCTTTAATAGTTCTGTTGTAACGCCATCCTCTCCTGGAGCTTTTCCGTTTTTGAGCTGTCTAAGAGCGATCTCAATTTCGCCAGTACTGACTTCTGGCAGGTCTTCGGTGGAGTGGCGTGTCAATGTGGCTACGCATATACACTTTGGTAAAAATCGGCAAAGCCGTTTTGAAGGAGTACGGTAACTAACATTGTGACATGGAAATTTTATGTATTAGATTAATACTGCGGTGAGATTATCACCCTTTATGTCTATTTAAGCCTCTGTCCAATTAGAAGTTATTGATTGATTGATTGTCCTCACTAGGACTTCATGTAGAGAAATGCACCATTCAATAACTAACCTCAGCTTGCATCTGATCGACGGCCTGCGTTATGACGGTATCAAGCCCGTAGTTCTGCAGGAAGGTGTTGTTGAGTTCCAGCTTCAACTCGGTCTCCACCGCTTCCTCGTAGTAGTAGGCGAGACCTCCCGCACCCGCCTCAAGTATGAACGTTATTAGCAAGAAGTACGTGTACTGTAAAGAAGAAAATGAAAAATAGAAGTCGGCGCTAGAGGATGCTCGATGGGATTGTAACTAATGAAAGTAATGTCCCAGTGATCTCAAGGTCTTCACCCCTCTGGCAGACAACCGACAAGACTGTCTTCATTGATATCTTCATCTTAAAAAAACATTTTTATATAAGTCTTAATTTTTCAATGTCTGCATTTGAAAATGTCTTCAATGTGATTGAGGTATTAAAACTGACATATAGGATGCATTGCCGCTGGCCTCTTGCTATGGCTTTGCTGCATTATTGTGAAGAGGATTATCTTAAGAGGTTTAATATCAAAAGATACTATTTATCATATCTGCCGAACAACATGGGGATTTTAGTATGGTTACTTTTCAGGATGTACACTATTGTACTTTGCAGACAATATACGATGGAGTTATTTTCATGTTCAAAACACTTTAGGAACAGGACAATAGTGAATACAATAGTCATTATAGGATGAAGACATTCTCTGCCGGAGGGGTCTTCACGTCTTGAGAATAAATGAGAAGTGTAGCTATTCATGACAAAGTCACGGCGGAATGGAAGTCTACCAGGTACAGATTATTTGCGGAGCACTGGCATGGTTAACAAACAGACAATTACAATAAATGCCACAGCTCTGCTCATCATTAATTGTGTCGAAAGCGAGAATTGAACCCACGACAATCCTACTGGTGTCGTGCGACCGTTTGTCCATCTTGGTTTATTAATAAAATGTATCTTCCCGGAGTCTAGGGTACGAGAGCGCAGTTACCTAATACATGACAGACAGCGTGCTCCATAGCAGACCTAATCTTTGCTTCTTCGCATTCAATTTAATAGAAATAAATCGATGGTCCCAATTAAGAAAGTCGGATCTACAAAATAGGAAATGTTCAGGAGAGAAGATAATTTTGGATATTGAAACTAAACTACTTGTGGTAGATAGTTCAGGTTTACAGCAGCTTATAATCTTTGGCATCTTTACGTAATATACGTATAAGTTTATAGATCTTAATATCGCCAATCTAATAGAGTAGAAAAGTACACTATTACATATTCCTAAAATTGCACTACCGACATTTTTAATTGGGACCATCGAAATACTCACACACAACAGACTGGTCCTGTTCTCAGTCTTCAGGCCACAGCATCCGAGCCCGCTGAGTGGAAGGCACATGGCACCGGCCACGATGAGAAGGTACGCAATCGCGGCATACGTTGGCGTCGGGAGTAACGCCACGTATCGGTGACGAGTGCTCACAGTCCATGCACCAATCAGGAGCACTGCTAAACCTGCGAACTGTATAATAAGTAAGTAGAATGAATCCTGTGGAACGTTCAAGTCTTTGGCACCCACAAATATCGATAATGCTTTAAGTTTTAGCAAAATAGGTCCTGTAGATTCGCTCATATGAGCTAAGCTTCATATGTATACAAATAAATTAATGGAATATGTCAGTCCCAACAGTGTTGAGGCATTGAATTTTGAAAAATATTTCCTCCTCTTATCACAAGGGAACCATCGACCAACGATACAATTACTAGACTCTTAATGCAATACCACATTTTACATCAAAAATCTTCTGACAACCAAACGAAGTGGCCAAATCGATTGGCTCATTTGTACCTAAGTAGTCGGCTGTCATCCACACTCGTCATTGGGTGTTGTCGAGTAGTGTTATGCTATTACTAGGATATGTATTGCCAGACCAGTTTCTCAATCATGCGGTGTCCAGCGGTTGTATCGTCTGCACTCTAAACCTACTCTCAGAATTATTGATTATTCATTCATTTACATTATAAGTTAAGATTTAGCATGTTTACTCACAAGGAACACAACATTGAAGATGTGCATAACACATTTTAAGAAGTTAACACTGCAACAGTCGGCATCGCGAGATTTCCGAGGTTTCGCTATCTTTTTCTTTTTTATAGACAGCAGTGTTCCCGACTCTTTCTTCTTTTCTTCAGCCATGACGGTATTTCAGAGCGTTTTCAGTTCAGTGTAAGTTTAGACATTCCTTCATGGTCGGCTTCGATTTCCTGGAACGAAAAAAAAATAAAACACCTCAGTAATAAATAATCAGGTAACTACATATGTATTAGTAATTACGTACTCTTGTTTGACGACATATTATATACCCCCCAGAGATTTAAAAATGACAGATATAATTTTAATACCATTAATCTACTATTGACACGTCAATTAACAATAATGCACCTACTGATGTAGAAATATCATGAATCGTCGTTATGAAAGCGCGTACCTCCAGCGAAGACTGCTAGAAGCAACTTGCTCTTCCACTCTCAGCGATGCGGGATGATAGAGAGAGCGTTAATGCGCGTACTTGGAAGCGAATATTGCGCTCCTTTCTCCTCCATATAAGACAGGAAAAATTAAAACAACACAGTAACATCTAGTTAATTCAATGTTTTATTTGCTTGCCAGAAAAGATACCTAAGCTATAAGTAATTACAAATGGAACAGTACCTAATACAGTACAACAATATACAACTAGAAATACATTATTTACGCAAATTGCTTGTATATAAAATAAACGATTCATAGACAATTCATTCAAGAATAGATAGAAATAAGATACAAGTGTAAATTGATAAAAAATAATTCACGATGATAGTATACCAAATGCAGTTATTTACAGAAAATATACCATTTCAGTCATTCCATAATCACAATAATATACCCTAAACCAATCTTGTATTTTATTCAAATCCTTTGGATTATCCATTATTATAAATACATAAGGTACTTTCATTTATGTACCTCTTACTTCTAGTTACTTGGCAGCGCAACCTGATCTTAATTCAATATTTAACTCTTATTGATTTTACAAACATCAAGCTTACAGCACACATATTCAGTCTGTGTGAAAGGTCACGCCGTCTGAAACTTTACAAATAGGTACCAAAATAGATAGATCATTTTTGTCTATTAGTACATGACATTTCTTTCACACATACCACAATAAAAGTAAATAAAGATAGACACATACATACACATACAAATTCCGATTCCAATGTGTTTTACACACCTAGATTTAGAGCACAAGATAGTAATAATGAGTAAACACTGAAAATACTCTTTCCCATGATTGAACAATTCTACAATACATATTCTTAATAGTATGAAAATTTTGTGTAATAATATTTTAAGTGTAATCTAATTACTGCTAAATTGTACTCACTTCAGAGATTTAGTATATTTTGGTACTGATTCGTGCATGCCTACTTGTAGTTAAAATTAGGTTATATATACATATACATAAAAGGTAAACATGCTGAAAGTGTAAATTCATTAATTGCTAGATTGGACTCTTAGTCAGTCATAAATAACTGTAAAATATTTTAGTCTTCAAAATGGTGAAGGGTACTTTCCAGTTTGTCTACAATCTTTTTGTAAAATGTGATTTGTTGTTTTAAGAATTTCCTCATAGTTTCATTCAAGTCAGTTGTTCTTTCAGCCTTGAAGTGGTTGATTTCGGCAAGCAGTGCATATGAAATAACATCAGTTCTACGGAGCACCTCATTCAGTTGAGCAACTTCCATTTTATGTTCTGCCCTCAACCTCTCACATTCTCTCTTTTTCTGCACAGCCGCTTTGTGGTTTGATAAACAATCTGGGAAAGATCCAACTATACCTTTGTAAAGATGAAACTTGTCACCCAGTGGTTCAAAATCATACTTTGGTTGTTCGTCATACATTCTCGCTATTTCAATATAAGCTCCCCCAGTCATTTTCAATGCTGACGTTAATTTAGATGTGGATACAACTGCCCCCTCATCCAAACTGAGGGCATTGCCCAGACAGTAAAATGATTCACCTATTTTCATACAGTCCATTTTATAGGGGCCTTGGAATCTCTTGGTTTGATTAACACAAACATTTGTGATGGACTTGACAGCTGCATCCATACTTGTGATGAAGGTATGGCTTTGCTCCGTGATTTGATCAACATGAGACTGTAGTAAAGCTTTTTCAGGTACAACTAATGATACACAATAATTAAGGCCTAACAGATTGTCTCTCTCCGCTTGTCTTTTGCCAGCCTTCCAAAGTTTTTCATCAGTGCAGGTGAGGAAATGTTGCCACACTTCGCACTTCGAAAGTACTGGATGTTTGCAAACCCAGTCAACAAACTCCTGAAGCTGAACTCGTCTTCTTTCGATAAGCTGCTCATCATACCTTCCAGAAATTTGCTTGTCTGGTAATGGAGGAATGGGCATAAGCGTAAACTTTTCTTGTAATCTTTCATGTAGCCAATCAAAGTGTTTGTATCTCCTAGATACTTGAATATTGTTAAACGAGGGGGTCAGTTGATAGGCAATGAAGCTTTTGATACCTTTAAATTTTGATTCTTTTTTCGGTGATGCCACAGTGACATGGTATGGTTGTGTTATAGGTGACCATATGTAGCCATCCTCCTTCTGAATGATATACACCTTGTCGCTGTCAGCAACCTCAACATTCAGTGTTGCAAGTAAATAGCTTTCACCACTGACCTTAGAGGATGGTGCAAATTTACTCTTTCTGACTGTCCCTGGTTGAGAATTGAAATCAATTTGATGATTCAATTCACTGATGGGCATTCCAGGGAGAGGCGTCAATGGTTGATGTGAGGGCTGTGGTTTTGATTGTTGTCCTGGTCCAATTTCAGAGTATGTGTCATCATCCCAGTCATCATCCCACCCATCCTCATGGGAAGTACTTCTCTGATAATTAGTTTCAGCTGCATTGTAATCACCTGTTCCCCAGTCATCGGGCACATGGTCGTAGGCTGCTGGTGCAGGTTTGCTTGCTTCTGCTGGATTCAGTTTACTAACATATGCAGCTGGAAAAAGGCCTGTTTGTCCTTTTGCATTTCTTCCTTCCCACCAACCTTCCCCAATTTCAGTGTTGATGAGTGTTAGTATTTCTCCCGCTGTTATTGATATCTCAGTTGTGCCTTCCTCCCCCTTAAAGTCATAGAGTGCTTGTACTTGTGATGTCATCTTTGACTCTTTACCTAAAACAATTTCAAAAAATACATTAATACCAGACATATCAGAAGGTATTACAGCACTTAGTTGTACCTTATCTTATCATTAGTTATCTTGTACAGCAGACATGCATAGAAAGATAAAGCCTATCTAATGAAATAGTACTGTAATGCCACTATGGTGTTTCCGACTGTACTTTATTGTCGTGATGATTAATACCAATTAATTTTACGGACAATAACTGGAGCCCAAATTGACAAAAGTAGGTTAAGTAAACCTATTATTTGTTTCAATAAAAAGATATCAGCAAATGAAAACCTGGTACTAGTAGTATTTCCGATTTGTGACCCGAAAACAACCAGAAACAGTGTAGAAAATTCTGCGATCTAACGAGAAACAATGTTTACATTATTGTTTCACAAAATAAATCGTAAATAACCAGAAGGAGAGTCGCTTGGAACTTTAGTTTAGCAGTCGAATATAAGAAGTAAATGGCTAAACAGGAGAGAAGTAATTAAAATCTTCCTTTTGTTTTGTTCTTTAGTACAAATCAATGACGTCAATCTTTGGGGCACAGTTTAGCAAACGGCAACATACGTATAATTGTTTACATGAAATTTACGTTTACATTAATACGCACATTATAATCTAAGTAGATTGCTATAGAATTGAGTTTTACTTACTTGAAATTATAATAAAACAACACTTTTAACGGCGAAAAACAAATGTACAGTCATCTATGACGAATTTTTGACACTTGCTCTTGACAAAACTTCCCAACTTGAATGCCAATTCTCGTAGTTACCGGAAAGGTTCTCAATTCGCCTGTTCAATTTAGTCAATGTAAATGCGATCAATACTAACAAAGCTATTGGCTAAAATGTACATATAGCACAATAACTACCAATCAGAACTGAGATATTTACGCAGTCGTGTACAGGCGAACATGGGAAACGTCAGTGTTCTGTCACGTTTGTATTGCAGTTTTTACGCTAGGTGGCGCTACCAACCATTATCACGTTTCGATACAAGCAGAGAATAAACATCTAAACGTGATTAATTTAATTTACTATTGTTTGTAGTACTCTAATGTTTGTGTTATAGTCACTCACGCCTCTTTTTAACCGACTTCAAATAAAAAGGAGGAGGTTCTCCTATAAATTTTTTTTTATGTATGTTCAGCGATATTTTGTTATCTCAGGGTAAGGTTACGTTGTTTCGGCCACAGATCGCTGTGTTCTATATTATGTACCTATAGATGTGAACGACCACTGTAATGTTATAGTATGTATATTGCTACATACACACACACTTTATTTCCTTCCCTTTCCTTTTAGTTCCTTTGTTAAACAAATAAGTGACATGTCACAGGAAAAAATATCCTTAAAAAAGGAACTGTTAAAGGTATGTACTATTGGGAATAAACTGATATACCTACCAGTAAATAAATAAAAACGAAAGTGTTGCGCTCGAACGGTCCTGGGCCATACCTACCATAAACCTAACTTTTCATTTTTTTTTATACTTGGGGAAATCCTCATGGACACCTCGCCGCCATGAGGACCGCGAACGGGGTAGTGTCGGACTCTTAGCGACTAAACCCTCACGATGTTGCGAGCAGGGCGGGTCCCGGGAGTACCCGGAGGAATTGCGTCAGGACAGGACCCGCCCAAGCGATATGTCCGGTACTCGGACTCCATCTCGGGGCAGACGGTGGCGTGTCTGCCCCAGCGACCTTCATCGCCGACGGCGGTTACCAGGTCATAGGGTAACCGCCACCCTTCTAGGGGCCGTACAAGCAGGTGCCGGTGACGCCACTCCGACGCACGACCCCAAGGGCCCCTTTTAGGATACCGTAGTCCTATTCTTGTCTAAACGCCCGGAACCACAGGGCTCACCTACCAATAAACCTACTGTAACGTACCTAAGAGATACTGTTTCGTTTGACCTATTTGGGCGAGGGAGGACCGAGTATGTTAGTTATCTACCTATTATTATTTCTTATTTCTTATTTGTCGCACTAAAGCTACACCCAGCATAGGGTAGGCAAGGCTGTTTTGTTCAGTTTGGTTTGATTTTTTTTAAATTTTTTTCTCTCATTTACAAAAATTAATGTCTGTCTTCCTTGGTTTCAAAACTCAGATTATCGTCAAATTGTCTGAAATGCATGCCTACCTACCTAGCGTTGAGCGCCCTCGCATTGCATCATATAACTCGCACAAAACTTGCCTCTTAGCGAGGGATACCAGTCTAGACCTCCTTCCTTTGACACCCTAACTTTGATGGACGTACAACAATCTAGCTTCTTTACAGAAAGCTTTAGACCAGACAACCTACAATATCCAGTCCTCTGCTTACAAAAAACGAATTCACTGGAATGTAGGAAACGTCACCGGATTCATCATTGGTCTTCAAATAATAAATCGATTACTTCCGAATATAGATTTTATTCTCGTAGATCCATCACTACACGCGAAAATTTGATAGACGTCACCGGATTCATCATTGGTGAAAAAGACTTTAGCTCTTTTTAACCAACAAAGTTAAAGGACAATGTGTTTTTCTATGATTGGGGATTCCCCGTAAAATGAACTCCGATTGAATAGAGCGTTCCATTCAAGTGTTGCTAACATAAAAAATCCCTTGAACTATGAGCATGAGCTGGGGGGCGCCCCTTTTGACCGGCGCCCTGGGCGGTCGCCCAACCGCGCCCTACCCTAACACCGCTACTGTCCAGGGCCTTGGTCGTGCGTGGCGATTATTGGCATTTCCCCCCAAATTATCATTATATAACTAAAGTTCTCCTCTTATGTTTCCCCTCTGATTTATCGAGTTTGCCATCATTATACCCTGATTTTCTTAAAATGGGATCATGTTGAAAATATCTTTTCTCAAAAAAAAAAAAAAAATACTAAAAATCGTTTCATAACCGACCGAGTTATCCGCGAATAAACACAAAAAAGCATAATTATATATACAGCATAAAAAAAGTCAGTAAAGCTATCGAATCAAGGAAAGTTTGTTTACCGAAGGGTGAAATTGTTTGAGTGGGCGCATAAATAAATAAATGTGTTGTAATTACTTACACCAATTCTGGCGAAACTTGTGCAGTTAGGTATTTGTGCACTTAGCAATTAATTGCTAGATAACTGACCTGTCTCAGTTTTTGGGGTGCGGAAAAGTACTTAGTAAAATCAGCTTTATGTTGGGAAGATAGAGTAGAGCTAGGTAGTAGAGTTTGGTCTAACGGCTAGTGTAATTTGCACGCGAAATGGCTTTACAGACCACAGCTGTACACGAGGAGGAAAAACCGTTTTTTATGTCCACTTAGAGTGACAGTTTGGTGCAGCCATGTGACAGACCCAAGGATTTCCTACGATGCTTTTTAAGAAGAATCTTGGTATTTAGCAAATCAAAGCACGACGAGGTTTCAGTCCGTCCAAATATAGGTACTTAAATAAGTATTATCTTAGGTTTGGACACGTTTTTTACCCAATGGGGTTTATTGAAACAACCGTATTATAGTTTTTTCTTGAGCAGTCCATTAGTGTTAAGATCAATTGACTTGCATTAAGAAGGCAATGAGTTCAGCAGCAGCAGACATGTGCCAGCTGGTTTCAATTGGAATTCTTTTTTTCGGAGCTTTTACGCTATACAAAGCTTAATCTGTACAGGTAAAAACAATAGATGAAAATCCTTCGAAGCGTTTGAAAAAAAGATTGGTATCATTTTCAGATCCTATATGCTAAGCTTTTAATGTATACTTAGTTAAACAATAATGGAAGAAAATATGCGGAAGATTTTGAAATAAAGACTGAGTTTAGATATCTCACGTTCCCTGAATGTGTTCATGAACCATAAGCTCATAAAAAGCTATAGGCGATGATAGGTAACTTGTGAGCTAAATAGCCTATACTAATCAAGGCTGCTTTGGCCGTAAACGTTACAACATAGTATTTGTATCAAAACCATTATACCAAGACCTTTACAAAGAGCTGTTTAGTACCAAACTCGGAATTCATCTTCATTTATTGATACTGTAATATACCTCTTAGACACGAGCAAGTGAAGCTCATTCAGGCATTAAATTAATTGTTCTCGACTACAGACAGAGATCGATACCCAATAAGGTAGATACTTATGGATCTTCATTGTCTTGGCTCGTAATTCTTTCCGAGAGTTATTAAAGAGATAAAACAATGAGTCTTTGAACCTTAGCTACCTAACTATACTAAATATGGATTATTTAAATAATGATTAATAGTCGCCAAAAGTGTCAGTCTCTCTTAAGAATTTCATGACCAATTGTACTTAAGTATGTTATGCTTAAATATATATAATATACATATAAACTCATATCCATAAAACCTAATGGGATGGACCTACCTACATACTACTAACCTATTCAGAGACATAATCTTCTTATTGCCTGACAGGTGGTGTTTTGATGGAAATATTGTAAGGGTTATCTATGAGTGTTCAATAGCTATTCTTTTTCCTAGTGTTAGGTAATCTAAGTGTTTGTTCCCACACGCTTTGAAGTGGTTCGGGATACGCTTTCGGATACTTTCTCCTTCCTCCACCTCGTGCAGTTCTCGGCGTCACACGTAGTGTCACCTAGCAACGATACACGCAAGTCATCCTTCACGATGTCAAGCCTCCAGGCAGGGTCATGCGAAGGATTTGTTACTCACGTAGCTAGCCGGCTGTGTTATGTGTCAAACACATCGCCCAATAATCCTTTTCGAATCCCGGATATCTTGGAGGTCGAGGTTTTTGTTATTTACGTTGATGTCTCAAACCATCAGGGGTTGCCACGTTGTGTTTTAACTATTAACTACAACAACAGTGTTTCTCTATATAGTGTTTTACGTCTGTATTAATAAATACGTATAATCTTTATTTCGTCAACTTAGGTGTATACAGACATTAAAGTTTTGGTACTTTCATTTGAGCAATTTTGTTATGCTTGTAATAGAAGACACCGCTCATCACTGAAATTCACTTGTTATTTTAAAGAAAAAAAATATATATATAATATACAGGGTGGGGCCCACAACACGGGCCGAGGACCATTAAACCAAGGTACTTTTGGCTATTTAGCATCATTTTAAAGTGGTCCTAATAGTACAAACTTTGTAGTTTTGAAATAAACTGGATGTAAAGTTAGTAACTATAATCAATGAACTAATCATAATACACTATCGCAAGTTATCGCTTAGGAATCGGTATGTGTCGAGGTACGAGGGCATAACAACATAACGCTATGTTGGCTGTCAGAAAAGTTTTTTGGCAGTAACTGTCAGTGAAGTGAGCAGTTGCTTATTGCTTGCTGTCCATTGCTGGTAGGATTAATTTTGTTAGGGATGATGCATTTTTTAAGTAATAATTTTGAAAACTTTTGACCACTTCTACGTGATTGCTGACAATCTTATATGCTTATGTTTGGATTTTCGGCCCGTGTTGTGGGCCCCACCATGTATATAAAATTATAAATTAAATACAAGTTTATTGCCCATGTGAGTGTGTATTGATGTGTGATTGCATATGTGTTTTTAACATTTTCTCAACCTCATAATAAGTTTTTGGAATGTTTAAAAAAATATATGAATATGTACTTAGATAAATATGTATACTGCCTCTCGCCATATGCTATTATGATTGGAACTACCGGTTTCCTACTTCTTCTTTTATGGGTTGCGCCTACTTTAAATTGCAGTTTATGCTTTTTGAGAATAATGTAAAGTACTAATAGTTTCCTGACAGAGATCGCATCACACAGTGAGTACAAACTTACTGTGGAGAAGCGAATATGTATTATAAATATAAACCTCCATTATGAATCACACTATATAATATAAAAAACTGCATCAAAATCCGTTGCATAATTTTAAAGATCTAAGCATACATAGGAACAAATAGTGGGAAGCGACTTTGTTTTATATTTATTTATATTTACAGTAGTAAAGCAACTTTTAGAAGTTGCATCAGCAATAGGTACTCCGACAGAATGTCGATGTGAAACGTAGGTGAAAAGCATTGAAAATGAAACAGAAATTGCTTGATATTGCTTCAAACGTGTTCACAATACGGCGTTGTGATTGGCTACAATGTTTTCGCGTGTTTGTAATTTTGAAAATGTTTGTTGTGCAGATATAGGTCGTTGTAACTTATAACTTATAAAATCTATACTTATAGTTTAATTACAATGTGGGATCCAAGACAGGGAGGCTAGGCTAGCCCCCCACCCCCCAGGATCTAGCCCAGTTGTCATTGATTGAGCCTTGGTCTATTCTGATTCTGAAGATGCCGCTGTAGATCCTGGCTGTAACAGAAATCACACTGGTCGGGTGGGAAAGTGGGTGGGAAAATCCCGGATAAATTATTTTTGTTTGAAATTGCACGGGCATCTATATTTTTGCAGGTATGTAGGTTAGCAACTGAATTGTCCAACAGAACGGTGTTTTTATTGTTATCATAGCCATTCTCACGGATTTATGCTCTGACCACGGATAGGTGTTTATAACTTAAATGTTATCATAGCAAAACCATTTAGAAAAAATATGAGGTTATAAATGAGAGCCTGTATAATCTGAACACCTATCTTCAGGTCTAAATAGAAGAAAATATAGAGTTGGGATTTAGAGATGAACTTTCCTTTTAACTCAGTTTTAAAACTGAGAAGGCGGATGCGGCGTGGTTGCAGTGGCGTTCTTTTTGTATTGTTCGAATTGGTTCGAAATTGAAGTTTGCACACTTGTTTCTCTTCGTGGTTTCACTGTTGTATACTATATTCGTTTTGTACTTATCATTATACATTTTTTCCTTTATACAATAAGGAACCGATTTACCAAGTTAATTTTATTTTAGTTCTCGCCAACGTTTAACTGAAAAATGAAAATGAAAAAGTATTTATTAGATAACAATGTTACGATATATGTAAGGACACTGATACCGTTTATAATGGAATATTGTGCGAAATTAAGTACTTATCCAATATATTTTTGCATTTAATTTCTAAAGACAAGACATCAAATTTAATGTCATGGGTATCCTATGCACCATTTCTCTATTCGGAAGACTTTATACAGGTGGAGCCTGTAACACGAACAAAAAATCTAGTATAGATTATTTCCACCCCTTTAAGTTGGTCTGATGTGGTCCGGATACTATAAAAGTAAGTTGTTTCAGAATACCTAAACTGAGGTTACCGTAAATACCCATAATCAACTAACATAGGTAACAACAACTAACAAAGGTAGGTCAACAAAAGGTCATCGACGCGTTTGAAAATAATGGAACGTCTTTTGCTTGTGTCATACATTTTGTTAGGAAAACCCCTTTTTAATTCGAGAAGGGATATTACGAATGATAATCTAAATATATAAAAGGAAAAGCTGACTGAATGACTGACTGACTGACATATCAACGCACAGCCCAAACGGCGAAACGTAGGCGCTTGAAATTTGGTACGGACGTAGCTTAGGTACCATAGGGGTCCACTAAGGAAGGAATTCCCGAAATTACCACGGGAACGGGAATTAACGGGATAAAACGTTTGTATGAAAAATCTTAACCGCTCAAGGTAGACGCTTGAAATTTGGGATGCAGGTACCTTAGTACACTTAAAACTTAGGTGCAACAGGCTATTGGAAAATTCCCATGGGAGCGGGAGTAATCGGGAAAAAACTTTTGTATTATAAACCGCTCAAGTTAGACGCTAGGATAGGATGCAGGTACTAAACTACGCGAATGAAATCGCGGGGCGTCAGCTAGTTGAAATCTATTCCCTAAGTTTTCGGCCCTGTTGCAGGCCCCATCTGTATATGTTCACTACAGCTGTGAAGTTATTTCAGTGGTTTTTTGTCATTTCATTGTCATATTTTCTTGCAAAAATGTATTGCATTGGTTGGTTGAAAGTTTTAAAACTAAAGTACATACATACACTTCACGCCTGTCTCCCAGAGGGGTAGGCAGAGACTACAGATCTACATTTGTCACGATCCTGACATACCCCTTTTGCTTCATCTACATTCATACATCTTTTCATACAAAGATAATTTGAAAATAAAAAAACAATTGAATGTTGTATCACGCTTAGTTAGCTCGTTACAAATCGCAGCGTCTTGTCAAGTCTCTCTTGCAGCAATGGGCTCTCAGGGGACTAATACATTCATCTGGTGCATCAATTCCGGTGTAGATTATTAGAACTTATTAAATTTGTGACATACGTAACAAATAAAATGTCTACAGTGCGTGGAAAATTACACCGGGAAATATTCTTAAAAACGTTCTTGGAGTATGAACAACTTTCACTATGGCAAAAATGCGAAGAAATGATTTTTTTTTTACATTGGGTTCTATGAAAAGATACGAAAAGCTTTCCTCTTCCAGGAGCAATAATATAATATTAAAGAAAAAAGAACCGACTTAAACTAGTGATACTAGGCCGCCCATATAAAGTTTTTATAGTTCCTTTCTATTTGTCGGGTTTCCTATCTCCAAATTATAATTTTCTTATGATGGGACAACATTGGTAAATCCTTCTTTACAACAAAAAAAAAAAAAAACAACAAATCGGTTCATAAACGACGAAGTTATCCGATAACAAACATAAAACGCATTTTGAAGTAGCTTAATAGACAAAATACAATGCTTTTGTGAAAAAAAAAAACATTTTTTTTGTGTCTGATACCTTCTTACTGGTGTTGTACAGGAAGTAATAACAAACAAGGCAAAGCACTATTAAGGTTGTTATCAACACTAAACTAATGTCGTACAAAAGCTCCCGCATCTCTGACGCAGTTTTGAGCGAGCGAGCTTATCTCGGCGAGCTTATTCATCTCATTAAAAGCTAGACCTTTTGAGAGACTTTCCGTGTAAGTTCAAAGCTCTGGCTTTCACGCGCTCGAGTGACGACGGCTTTTTAGAAACAACGAATGGTGTATTTACAATTGTTGGATCTGCCTTCATGCTCTTTGTGGAATTTTAATAAGGCTGTCTAGGACGGGCACTGCTTGCGTATCTAATGTAAGTTCCTTTTTTAACTGACTTAATAAAAGGAGGAGGATTCTCAATTCGCAGCTATTTTGTATGTTTGTTACCTCAAAACTTTGACTGGGGGAATCAGTTGGGATGCTACTTTTTTTTGGTTGAAGGCTGGTGGTTCCCGTTTGGCCTCATTTAAATTTGGTTCAGTTCCGACAATGGCATCCATAATGAAAACATAGTGTGATAAGGGAAAGTTGCGGTTTGAAGGAATACGTAGTGACCAAGATTGAAAAGGGCATGCTTCGGTGGTTTGGGCATATGGAGAGAATGGATGAAAGTCGATTGACGAAAGAGATTTATATGGGTGATGTAATGGGCCGGGTGAGTAGAGGTCGCCCCAGAAGGACATATAAAGACCAGATTGGTGATGTCCTGACCGAAGGTGGCGTGAAAAGTACTCGAAACCGGAGGTCATGTATGAAAAGATGTATGAAGCGAAAGGGGTATGTCAGGATCGTGACAAATGGAGATCCTAGTCTCTGCTTACCCCTCTGGGAGACAGGCGTGAAGTGTATGTATGTAAGTCTATTCTTTTTACTTTAAAGTTATTGCAGGAGGTCTTTTTTGATGTATTTTTCTTTGTAGAATAGTTAAACACAAAAATGAAAATGCAAATGTACTAAAGCCTCTGACCCGTTGGTTTCTCCGAGGCGTTACTTTTATTCTTTGTTTTATGGCTCAAAGAAGCTTAAATCATCTAGATAAGCGCGTAATAGGAACGCAAAAAGTTAAAGATAGATAGGTATAAAGTTAGTGAAATTAATTACAAAGTTTCTAAACCTTTCGACCTACCTATTCAGTCAATCTTTGTAATCAAAGTGAAATGTGTTGACTTATATTAAAATTTGCAAAAAGTGACTAAAATCTGGAAAGTATCTGAGAACGTATATTACGAAGTCACCCGTAACGTATATTACGAAGTCACCCGTAACGTATATTACGAAGTCACCCCCGACCGTTGTATGGTCGGTGATAAAAATTTATTACTTTTGTGCTACAAATATTTCACTTTCCGAAAACGAGGAAAAATAGGCGTGTCGATTTGTTAGGCTGTCATTAATTTAATGCAATATTTAATTAACCTATTTTACTAAATCACGGATGATGTCATCGTATGACACTTCATTATGTACGCAACATTAATTGTAATTATATTGATTACTAGCCCACTTAATCCATTACAGCAGGTGGCAATAGCCGTGTGCCCAGCAGTTCCATGAGATAGGCTGTGACTCACGGGCGGGGTCTTATAATACCGTCTCAGGCGGTCCTGTGGCGGTGGCGGTACTGCTGTGACCCACGTACCGCTGTCATTATATCGAGAGATGAGGGGTGCGTTGACCACCCGTCATCCCAGAAATGGTCCTTTAGTGAGTCCTAGCGCAGTTGGGCCACCCTTGGATGTAGTGGCTCAGGTCGTTCAGGGGGCCTTGGCAATAAAAGCGCAAAGGTCACGGTGGGGTTATAGTGGGTGCGAGTCCCACATATCTAACCCCACCGTTGCCCCTGTCAGCGGTGGGCTATGCATAACAAAAAGGTGACAATCCCCGTAGATTCTTCATACAAAAAGCAAAATCCACTGATAGATTAAATTTTGGGATTTGCCGGAATAGGAATCCTTATTATTATTATTATAAAATGTGAAAGTAGGGATATTTGTTACGCTTTCACGCAAAAAACTACTTAATCAATTGTCATGATTATGTACACATATTCCTGGAGGTACTAGAAGTACTATTAGTAGAAGTAACTTGTTATGAAAAAAAATTTTTTTTTTACAAAAATACAAAAAAAGTATTATATTATGAGTAAAACAACGTTCATCGAATCAACGTTATCTCAGTATAAGTACGACATTATAAATAGTTTGATATGTAAATACTATGTTTTATATTTTTTTAAGAATCCCTTTGTCCAGATCAACTAAGTTGTCTCACATAACAACAAGGTTTGAGACTAACTGAGGGCGTTAAAGAACTTTTTTTTATAGGGTGTAAAAAGGAGCACTGGTGGAGCTATAACTACCACGAATGACATCTAGCAGAGCTTTATGTACGGCAGTAAATGCCACATTGTTGCCAATTGAGCTATTTGTTTCATGGCCGAACCTAAACAGGGGGTATTGTTATCCAATTAGATACACTTGGGATTTTATATTATGTAGTATCTGTAGTTCCTAGGCAGTTTCTTAGTAAGATGTGTGACTGTGAAATCCATGACGTCGTTCGGTCCACCATTAAAAAGTAAAAGGTCTAAGAAACGTTGTTGGGCTCGTCCATATGAACAAACTTTACTATGGCAACAATGCGGGGAAAAAATGTTTTCATCTCCATACAAACTAGATTTTGATGTATGTTGATGGAAATACTCGACAAATGTGGGCATGTTTTTCTCGTGTCATCTCGTATGTGAATACTGCTTCTTTAACCTTGGTTTATTTTTAAATTAATCTTCATCAAAACTAAATGATTAAAACATTTTTTTAAATTAGTTCGTAATTAAAAATAAATATTTTTCAGATTACCATTAGAACCGTGCCTAGCACCCGGAGTCAACTTTTGAGATCTGCATAATAATATAATTGTAAGCAACAACAACCTGTATAATAATAAGTACAATAAAAACTAATGAAAGGTAATATTTAGTTACAAAAAAGTAAGTATTTTCTTATTCCCTATAGACAACGACAATTTCTTGCAGTAAACAGATAAATTATACGACCCCTTTTTTCTTTAAGAATAAGGAAAATTGTTGTAAAAGATGGCCAATGGATCGACCTGGTTACGGTCGATAAAACGCCATGATAAATTGGCTTGTAGTACATACAGCCACTATCGCAGTATTGTTGTAATAGATATAAAATGTTACTAGCGGAATCGACAGACGTTGTATTGCAAGGGCGTATACTGAAAGAAAACAGGTAACCAGCGCTTATCGGGACATTGTATTGAATGTTGTCTACGCCGGCTACCAGCGCCGACTTCATTACTAAGGATTTACGGAACGGCACCGGTTACGCCCTAACTATATATTGATGTAGAATTAGTATATTTTTTTATACAAAGTCAAATCAAAAACATTGGCGAAACTTCAGTAAGTTACTCAGCCCATAAATATTTTTTAAATATAAATATATTTTTTTTTACAACAACATACACATTGCCCTCATCCCATGTTAAGTAGCTAAAGCACTTGTGTTATGGAAATCAGACAACGAGATATAATATATTTTTTTTTCATTTAAATATATACTTATACTAGCTGTCCCGGCAAACATTTGTTTTGCCATAATAAGTTGCCTTTGTACCCCGCGTATTGGGAGAAATACAACTGGTAGATCCATAAAAAATAGATAGTAGCCGATTCTCAGACCTACTGAATACGCATATAAAATTTGTAAAATCGGAAAAGCCGTTTCGGAGGAGTATGGCAACGAAAACTGTGACACGAGAATTTTATATATTAGATAAATAAAACACCCAGACACATCCAACAAGTGCTTAAAAGCTCATCACCTAAGAACCTGTCAGCGGTGGGAATCGAACCCACGACCCTACGAAGCAGAGGCAGACATGTTGACCACTACACCAACGGGCCAAATCTTTACCTAAGGAACCCTATATCAAAAAATAAAAAAAATTACGCTTTTTTATGGAAAGTGGCAATCGGCTAATGCTGCTAGATCGCAAAGTTTGTACGAAGACGTGAAAATTGAAAGTTGTTCGGTGGCATGGTCTGAATTAGTTCCTTGATTTTCGGCAACGTTTTTGATATATGGTTGTGTGTACATACTTAAATAAGAATTCTCCTCGTTATAACAAACACAACAGTAACAGAATTGACGAAATCGGTCCAGACTTTCACGCGTGACGAAGTGACTAAGGGAAATAAGGACTCGTACCTATGTCCATAGACCATAGATAATTATTATGAAAGTACTTCTTAATTTGCTTTATTTAGCTTGGTCCGTTTCCCACTGCTGGGCAAATGCAGGTGTATCATTAAAACAAAAAAGGTAAATAAGACAATGGGGAATTTTCTTTGACGTTTTTCCAAACAAAGTTTGACAGTAATGACAGTTCGCCGCCCAAAAATCTGTCAGAAAAACGTCAAAGAGAATTCCCAATTAGGAAATACAAAAATGCAATCATTAAACGTACCTATCTAAGGTTATATTTTTGCGTGACTAGATTATTGAAAACAATACCTAAGTAAGTTTACATACTATTTTATATATTACAAGTATATACCTATTACGTAAATTAATCTAAAGAATCGTCTACTCTGTGAGTATAAAAACACATTATTTTTTATATAATGAAAGGAAAAGATACACCTATTATTCACCACGACAACCGCAGTATTGTTGATGGACCAACCGCTGTCTACAAATGTCACATCTTCACAGAAACGACATTAAATGAAAGATGTAATAAGTACCATTTGCGGTTCATTACGTTCCTAATATCTACGGTACGTTTCAGCAGAGTGAGCACCCTACAAGATTTATTTGAGCAGTGAATGCAAGTGATGTTGTATTGATTGATGGGTGACGTATCGGAAATTAACTTTGTAACCGTTAGTACATTCGTGTCGCAGTTTCCTTTTCTGCCAACTTTTACACATTTGAAATGATTTTTTTACTTATTTTTTTTTTTATACCACAAGGGTGGCAAACAAGCATGCGGCCCGCTTGATGGTAGGCAGGTATTTATCTCATCATCAGCCACATGACATCAACTCGGCATACGAGGGTCTCCCTCAATGATTTCCATGATAATTTGGGGGAAATGCCATTAATCGACACACATCGCAAGCTGGTTGGCGATCGCAGTGATGTTGTGGTTTAACTCACGGAGAGAGCTGCTGCCCGTCCTTTGCAGAGTTCCCTCGGTCGCCTCTTACGACCCTCTGACGGGAAAAAAATAGACTGGATCGGTGACACTGACACATGTATTCTTTTCAATGTGACCGCACGGTTTATTTTTCAATTATTTATTTAGTAAAAAATCGTAAAAATTTGCGCGGTATTGACTGGAGAGCTTGTAAAACGTTTATTTTGAAAGCAGAGAGACTATTACTAAAATGTCAATGTTACCATTGAGACGACAAATGTAATTTTGAATATTTGCTAACCTATTAATTGTGCTAAAAAGACTCAAATTCAATTTGCAGTGTGAAGTGGTTTCCAGATCTAGGTAAGTTAAATGGTACCCAAATAAATAACTTTTACAGTGTGTAGTTGCAGACTGGAGCCGAGTTCATTAACTTAACTAGGAAAAATCATATCTAACAATTAATATTATAAAAAATACTGAAAAAATAATTAGTAAAAATATTAAATCGAAACTATCATGCGTATGTAACGTATTAAAAAAGGCCTATGTTGGATTAAATTCAGCTAAGTATATTTGATGTATTGCAATCTCAGCGTAATTAAATTACTAACTAAAACGAAACGCTACTCAATGTTTACAACTATACTAATACTTCAACTAGCTGTCCCGGCGAACTTCGTACCGCCTAACAGTTAATGAATGTCGAGTTTAAGCAGAACTAATTTAAGCTTTGATGTACCTAATACAATGATACAAAATAATGTTATTATAGATAGAAACAAAAGTATTTTATTACGATGAATGATGATGAATACATACAGAATAAGAATAAAATTAAAAAAAAAATCGAATAATGTTGTGTAAGCAAAAAAATATTGAAAAATATGTTGTGCAGATTGGGATACACTCGGAATAATTAATTAGTGGAATTTTTTGTCAAGCACCTTGTGGTAAACGTACATTCTTTGTTTTTTACTAAGCTCAAGAACAAATAAAGCGGATGGTTTGTCGACACGTGAGCATGCCACGTACTTGATCATGAGAAAAACATGCATTTTCTAGATTGAGGCCACAAATAGTCAAGGATTGGCCCTGTGATTTGTTGATCGTCATGGCGAGGGCAAGACAAATCGGGAATTGAATTCTATTAAACTCAAAGGAAATAATCGTTGGGATCATCGGAATCCTTGGAATAAGAACTTCCTCATCTTTAAATTTTCCTTTAAGTATCGACGTGTAAATCACATTGCTCATCAGTTTTCTTATTAGCAAATGCGTTCCATTGCACAGTTTTGGTTGGTTTAAATTTCTAAGCATGATAACTACCGAGCCAACCTTCAGTTGTAAACTGTGCGGTGGTAAACCAGGCACGTCCAAGGAGTTCAAAAATTCAGTTGGATAATTAGTGGCTTCTTCGTTTGTTACACAGTCGATAGATTTGAATGAATACAGAGTATCTACGATTTGATTTTGAATTACAAAATTGAGGCCATCCACATCTCTATTTTTAGCGGCCCAAATTGCTCGCTCACTTTTGTGTTAGCCTTGTTATCCGGGATTACTTTATTGATAAGCCCGTCCTTTGATGAGAGAAAATTGATGCATTCGCACAAAACCACATAAAACCACCAATGTAGAATCTTAGGTATTATGTTCGGAAATAAAAAAATAAATAATTTACACAAATAAATGTTTAAAAAGAAAAATAACAGTACCTGAACTTTCGAGACATTTTACAAAAAGTCTAAATTTCTGAACGCACACATGATTAGTTGTTACATTTGACAGGATTGGACAACAAATGTTTGACATGTAATAAACAAATCAGCAATGATTGAAATTATTAAGTATTAATTACATATACAGAGTTTTCATTGTTTTTAATATGTATTCTGCTATTCGGGGCGGAGACAAATCCAACGAATCAATAACCATGAAAATTGGTTCAGCAGATCTCGATTTATAAGTGTTGTAACAAACTCGTCTTTGTTTTAATACTAGATTATAATAAAGAGGGATGATTTGTATTTTTGTAACGAATATGCTTATGTGTTTGCTAATATGCATATGCTTTATTAACTGGATCCATTTTAAACGAATATTTTACCTTTAAAAATCTAGATTACTGAGTAAAATCTTATAAAGATCTCACAGAAATGGAATAAACCGTAGAGTAATACAGTGAGACCCAGCTATAATTTATTTATAAACCAATGCCCTGACGTGCATTTTTTTTTCAATTTAATAAATAATAATATGTGCTTTATCTTCATACTAAAACACATCTACGTAGGTACTTAACAATCGACACCTAGCTACGTTGTAACATAATAAGCACTGTTGTATCTCTTGGAATGTTCATGGAAGGGTTAATAATATGCAATATGGGATTAATTAAGACCAATAGAACAACAGTCGTGTTGACCTACCTAGAACCTGTTTCTAATCTTTAGATTTGTGTACACACACAGCTGGTTTAGGTGCCTAATTGGATCTGTTATTATTATATTGATTAAGATGAATATATAAAATACTAGTGGACGCCCCGCGATTTGATTCGTGTAATTTCAGTATTACCTACAAACTATAACACCCTGTATATAGCGACGCGACCAACAGGATAGGGGTAAAAAGTATCCTATGTCCGTCTCCCGGTTCTAATCTACCTCCCCACCAATTTTCAACCAAATCGGTTCAGCCGTTCTTGAGTTCATTTATAACTGTATAAGAAAGTCGTGTAGCTAACACGACTTTCTTTTATACTTATATATAGATTAATTGCAATGCCATTATGCAAAAATGAAAAGCTAAAGCTGGAGAAAAAGTAAAACAGTCAATGGGCAAGTTGAATTAAAATACTTACAATTGTACTACAATTGGAGACGTGAGTGGATGAAGGGGATATGTAGCATTTTTTGTTTCGGTGTTCTTTCTTGCGTTGTTAAAGGTGTCTACAGACTTATTAAAACCGTCGAGAGAATTATACTTATCACCTTCATCCTAACCATGTCTTCAATTATCTTTATCTTTAAAAGAGCAATTCTTGTATATATATATATATATAATTGTAATCTCGGAAACGGCTGCACCGATTTTCATGAAATATGGTATGTATAGGGATTTGGGGGCGATAAATCGATCTAGCTAGGTTTAATTTTTAGAAAACATCTTTCCAACCGTGTTTTTGGGCATGAAAATTGTTAATACGACTCTTACTGACATCTATTGCCGAGTAGTAATACTATGCTATACGTAGGATGGTGCGGGGGACGTATTGGTTTTGAAGTAACTAGAGATGGGGTTATGAAAAAATCGAAGGAAAATAATTTGCTCAAATTGTTAATACGACTCTTACTGACACGGCTGCACCGATTTTCATGAAATTGGGGATACATTGAGCCCTTAAAGTTATCGGCTCTACACTTTTTACACACTGTAAAAAATTCCAAAAAACTAGGTTTAAAAAAAAAAAAAAAAATAATCGAGCGAAGCTCGGTCGTCCAGGTACTAATGATTAATATGATGATTTACATACATACATGTGGCGAAGCTACGAGTTTTTAGGATGGTAAGCCGAAACTGAACTTACCTATATGGGTACCAAATGCGCCGCATCCCAACGTTTAGGAAGGTACCTACGTACGTAGGTAAGTAGGTATATTTTACACCACTCGTTTTATAATATAGATGGTAGTTTTTTACGTTATAAAGTTATCGCACTAAGAAGGAAATAATGGGAATCATTGTATGTTGCATTGTTACCATAAGATTATGCATTTCGGTAAGTAGGTAATTACGTTTACGTACGGAGTCTGTGTTTCCTGCGCAGTATAGTTTGAAGGTCTTCAAGTCGCGGGTGAATAGATACCTACTGTACAAGTGTGCTCCATCGTAGACCACATCGCTGCTTAACATCAGGCAGGATGGTGGTCAAACGCTTGTTCATAGTGATAAAAAAAAACGTTGATTATTAATAGGTAGTGTATCTCTGAAGGTAAGCCGATGAGATTCGGCTTATAAGGTAGCTTCGCCACTGCATTCATGAAACAAGTGCCAAACAACAGCATGGTAATAGACAGTACGTGTATCAAACGGATTTCAGATAGT
Organism: Conopomorpha cramerella; assembly: GCA_012932125.1. Classification (NCBI taxonomy): domain Eukaryota; kingdom Metazoa; phylum Arthropoda; class Insecta; order Lepidoptera; family Gracillariidae; genus Conopomorpha; species Conopomorpha cramerella. Next base: position 56,860 of record SJJU01000152.1, read on the forward strand.
AGAAGTGCAATGGAGTGTTCAAATAATCGGATTAGGAGATTAGATTCAATCGCTCTATAGAGAGTGTGTTTACAGTAGGAACTCACTGCGTAATATTAAATAGGTACATTGCGCCCGTGAGGTAAATTAGCTTTTGTTTGAAATAACATCGGCAAGGGTGAGCCAATAAACCAATACAAACGACAAACCTCCACTTTCTACCATCCGGATACATCCCACTTGCGCAATCTACATTCATAACTCTTTTTATACGAAAAGTATGCGAGGCGCGTCTGCGTTAAAAAATGAAATACAATAATCATATTTTCATAGCTCAATCCAACGGTGTAATTTGCCCGACGTTAATTGTAACTAGTAGATACTGTCTGAATGTTTGCGGGCTATTTAAACTAAAGTTATTAGGTAGTAACACCAGCCACGGGGCCGTTTGCCTCCCGTCGACGTCACATTATCCTCTAATCCAGCCGCAAGTAAGAGGGCATTCAAAAGTCAAGCCACGATCTGGTCGGGTATTTAATTTGTCGTCGAATTCTCATTTCATTTGGCTCGAGGCCAGGACACCGGGAATTCCCCCGCTACGGTTGTAATGAACTGTTCTCTCGGGGAGTAACTAACTATTGAAGCTCTCGTTACAAAATAAAAAAAAAAAGGTTTGCAAAACACGTTGATGCTTTTCCCCTCGCAGCGACGACGGGATTTTTCATTATTGCAGCACGATTGTTAATTAAAATTAAACATCTAGGTTTACCTAGATCTTGCCGTTTGTTTTATTACTTATAGTGAAAAATACATACATGAAACTGGAGCAGGTGTGAAACTTTACGTTCTTCTAGAAAACAACATCTTGTTATTATTTGAAATTGCTTTATTGCAATAACAAAACTGGTTGATCACTATCCTGTCTGGTGGTAAGCAACGACGTCTAAGATGGACCGTATTGTCTGCCCATTAGTTACAGTCGGCCTAGTTTCTGACAAAAGATTCTATCACTTGATCAGATTCGGTTGAAACTCGTGTGAATGTCATTACACATTAAAGTATTTTTGTACTTGTCACAATATCACCTTACTGTTTTTTTAGTGACACACGAAGTGTCATCAAAACTGTGTAGTCTCAGTTGTTCAGTAAATTTAGTTCGGTGCCAAACAATAGTGAGCCATTATATGTACAGAATAGAGCCGTTTTAACGTTGAACCTATTATGACAGGTGCCAAATTGATTTTGTTACTTTGACCACGAACTGGACAAAATAACCGAATTACTAAGACTTAGCGTCCCTTTCTTGGCCGACCGTATCTATTCTTCCGTGACTTGATGTTTGCTACTCAAACATCAGACTAGGTATAGTCGAACCAATTGATTCACGACCCAACGGCAATAAGGCGATTTACCTTCTGACATTAGAATGTGATAAGGTCGAAAATCGCGAGGTTCCTTTATACTGTACTATTACTTGTCAGTGTCAGGCTACTTACTATACATTGGGCTATAACTGAGGTGACGTAATGGCCTTTAGATTCAAAACATCCTATGTACTAAAGAAAAAACTCTTTAAAGTAAATATCTACGAAATGGGTCATGAATTAGATGTTCGACACGTTCGACGTTCAACATACGTACATCTCCAGTTATTCGACATGGCTTCTAATTTCTCTACCTACTCTTTTAACGGTCACGAGGAGGTATTTTCGGCAGAGTACAGTCATGTCATGTAGTTGATTAGCAATATGCCCCGGGGCGGTTTCTGAGGGTTTTAATGGAAAATTCCTCTGCGTCTTCGGCACGCTTGCATCATTGGAAGTGGTGGGGTTTTGCCGTGAACGTGGAATGTATTGGATATCCTGCAGGCGTGCCGTCACGTTCCGTCGTGTGCCACACACGGAATCATGTTTTCTATACATTAGAAAAAGGGCGGAAACGATATGTTATCGCACGGGATTATTTAAATATAAGAAATATAGGCTTACGAAAAACGAATTCATAAACTTCGAACCCTCGAAATTTATATTTGCATGCTTCGTCTTGATCACCGGAGATTGACAGTGACAGTCTGTGTAATTTAAAGCCTATTCTATGCCGAAAAGAAATCAAACCATTTTCCTCTTTTTAATGTATATAAAAAAAATCTCGAGTTAGTAATTAATCATACTACTCCAAAACGGTTGGATCGATTTTTATGAACTTTTGTTTGCATACCGGGTAGATTTGAGAATCGGCCACTAAATACCGTTTATTTCAATATAATGTTTACTAAATTAAATAAAATATGCTAGATTAAGATACTTATTCTGAACCAATAATAAGTACTATACTCAGGAAAAAAGAATGCTTAAGTTAAGTAACTTGGGGTGTATTTGTCACTTTTTTACACTTGCCATTAGAGTGGGATAAAGCATAAAATTTACCTGAGTAGTCCTTGGTTCAAGTTTACGTTTAGTTTAGTTCCTCAGACGGAAGTAACGAAGTTGACAGCAGATTTTTGCACATACCTCGTCAAAAAATTTACACACTCGGATTGTGTAATCGTCTCAAAATAAATTAATCACTTATGAAATACGGGTGATATCCATTTGATACCATACTTGTTATATAAATATTGTGTAATCATCATTATCAGCCATATGATTACTTCCATTGTTGGTTTAACTCACAGAAGCCCGTCCTCTGGAGAGCTCTCTCGGTCGCCTCTTACGATTTCCACACCGGGAAAAGTTGGGCTGGGATGGTGACATATGTATTCTATTCGCCGTCACCACACGGCTTGTAGAGTTTATTAATTATAGTTTGTATTATACAGTGCTGCACGATTTTCATCGAAGTGTGTCAACAAAACTATTTGAAAATCTTGTCTAACATATGTGTCGATGTCAAAGATACTGGTCTCAAACCTGTGTTAATATGTACATAGTTTGCATGTTAGCAGTTTGAAGAATCTGATTATAATACCAATAATCCAGCCAGTTTCGATAAATGGAAGTACAAATGTAGGGTCTACAGTATATGAGACTTCGGCTTAAAAGGGTATTTCAGACTCATCCAGATGGTATATAAAATGCATCCCGATTTCCCTTGATGACATGGCGTGAACGACTAGATTAATGTCGTTAATTCTCTTTTTGTTGGATTTGTAATTGTTAGGAGACGAAAAACGTGAGGTATGTCTCCTCTCCTCTATGGTAAGATTCTCTTCTCTCCATGAGTGATAAAAGGTATGAATTTACATTATGTATGTGGGTATGTTTTAGGCTAGGCCTATGTCGTCACGGACCGCATGTCATCATAATGGGGTTTATGGTGCCGTCGACCATACAAGCACTGATGATATTTTACATCGAATCATTTCTGGAAACTAGATGAAATGAAAAATGGGCGTGGCCAAACCGATTGAATGGCTCATTTGTAATTAGCTGTCAATCAGTTCACCTCGCCTTACCTCACGGGCGCTTGTCATTGGAGTGACGAAGAGCATCGTTATGCTTGAACTAGAATACTGCATGTAAAAGGACCCCGAGCAATGGAGCAATGGCAACATAGACAATTTACTGCCTGAGGAGATGACATTTCGTATGGAGATGAAAAAAAAAATACGTTGTCGCATTCGCATTGTCGCCATAGTAAAATTTGTTCATATTGACAAGCCAAACATCGTTTCTAAGGCCATTGCTCGGGGTCCTTTTAGCGTCTAGCTTCGATGCATGGTGCATAACTCTTGGTATTTCACTTTGTTTTATTCGTACAGGCGTCCGATCGATAATTGAGTGACACAATCATGCTACAGCCTATCGGTATTTCTCGGGTGTTCGGTACTGAATACAAAGGCTCTTTTGACGAGATATACTTAAATTAATATTAAAAATTCGTAACTTTGTAAACACGTGAGCGTTGATTAATTCTTTACGGAAAAGCTACTGGATGCATTTTGGCAGAATTTGCTGCATTTATTCCTTCTGAAGAAAAAAATACACTTTCTGTTCCTGTTCCCAAATAGGCACTGATAAATGAACAAATGGCAATAATCGATTTGGTGGGGAGACGGGAGACAGATTATAATCTAGATTAGGACAGGCTATATTTTATATAACATTGACCAAAGGGACGACATAGAAGTAATAGACTGAGAGTAATCCCGTGGGGTACAACTTGCTGTATATTATATATAATACATTCATGAGCGAAAATTCTGTGTCAAACATAATTTTGTGTACACAATACAATAGAGGAGAGCTGGCTGAGTAAAAGAAACTTTTAAAGACAGTAAAATAGGGATAAAGAAAGTCATAAAGTATTGTTGTCTTGTCTACTTACTTTCAGAATCATATAATTTATTTAAGTTTTATGTATCACCCGGAATTTTTCCTCATACTCTAATGAGAACAATACAGAATCCTAGAACAACCCAATTTTGCCCATTACAAGTCAGAAATAAACTAGTTCATCTAGTCTATATATATATAAAAGAAAGTTGTGTTAGTTACACCACTTATAACTCAAGAACGGGTGATTGGCCGATTTGGCTGAAAATTATTGAGGCTGCAGCTTACAACCAGGAGACGGACATAGGATACTCTTTATCCCGATCCTGTGGGGTGCGATTCTAAATAGTGGGTGTTGTATTTTGCATAAATTACTGAAATTGCGCGAATGAAATCGCGGGGCGTCCACTAGTTACCTATAAAAAATCCCAAGGTCGGAAATAACCGAGGAACGACGGCGCTTGTGGCGACCCAATGTCTGTGTACTATCTTACATTATCTTCCGATGTTTATCGTTCTAAGCTATACAATATATTCAAGTAAGTGTTTACACAAAGTTTTTGTAGCCTGTCGTGGTGATTAGAAATTACTAAGTATTACAGTTTTTCCTCTTTGGCACTGACCTGGACATGTAAATGTTATGGTATTTTACCGTGATTCGCGTCCGCCCTTGCCTGTGTTTTTTTGTAATATCTTATTAATAAAAGCTAATGAAACTAGCCAACGGAAGTGTAATATTACCATTTCCAATTAAATACCGATTCGTCCCAGGTCTTTGATGAGTGAGTGTTACTTTATACACATGCACCTACAACGGATTCCACGCTCTCATTGCTTCATTTCCGAAACGGCAGTTTGTGTGTGAAAGTAAGTCATGTACGTAGCTACATATATATGGACTCAGGCACCAGTGATGCGCTCGCAAGTAGCAACTTTCCGTGCAGTTTTCAGTTTCGTGCCGCAAAAAGCTTTTGGTACATAAAAAAGGCTATTTCAGAGCATTGAAACAGTATCTTTTATTGCCCGTTTTGAGCCACGATGGCCGATTACGGTGTCTGTGCGGGGAAGAAAAAGAGATGATCTTGAAATATAACGGCATTATCAACTTCCTTGTGCTTTCAAGTACATCTAAAAGCGTCATAAGTTTCTCAGGAAAACAACGTTTCTTAAGATGGTTCTTGCTTAACCGAATAAAAATCAATTCGTCTGTAATATTTGTTTTAATGTTTTTACCTCGAAACTTTTGACTGTGCGATTCATTTTTAATTTTAAAGCTGGTTTATATTTTTTGCTAGAATACAACAGATTGGTTTACTGCGAAAAATTACTTGTTCAAAAAACAGTTTAGTTGCCTACCTTAATAAGAAATAAAGTATGTCTTTCTATATAATATGGTTGTATGTGACTTGTAATCTGTGTTAGAAGCTTGTTTCATTTCCTTTTTTTATGTACCGTAAAACAGGGGAAATTGGCACCGCTCGGCGTACATTGGGGTATCGGTGTAATAAAACCGTTCATATAAGTATGTGTATCAGATTTTACTTTTTAGATATCCTTTGCCCAAGGCCTTTGGATTCCAACGTTGTAAGATATTGTTTCTTAAACTTCATTGTCATATCTTTTTTTCCTTTTCGGCTGCAGGTCGTGGCGAGTTACTACCAGTTGCATGTTTTGAAAAAAAAAATCTCCTATGAAAATACTTCACGTTCCATAGCCGAACACTACGGAAGGAAACACGGGTGCTGTGCCGTCAGACTTTTGTTGGTCATTCAGGACACATAGTTCGCTTTGCCTTTGAGTGGCAACCGTCATTAGGCCGATGGAGCCCGAATAGTCCATACAGTGTAGAGTTCATTTGCTCTCAGAACTGCAACAGCCTGTTATTTTATATTTGTACTCCTCTGGCGGCTTACTAAATGAGTGAGATAGAACTATAACATTATAGGCTGTGAAGTATATTCTAAAAGCTGATGAACTGTACAGTCGACTGCGTTGTTTGGACTCCGGGATTGATTTGGACACATGACGCGACAGACGGACAGGAGGGCGTGGCGTCACTTTGTGGGAGCCCTCTGTACCAAAACTGGTGTGATACTTAGGATGAGAGAAAAAAATACAGTTCATTTCGATTTTTTCAGGACAAAATGTAGATGCATTAGGTATAAAGACTATTTCAATATGTAGGAATTTATAACAAACGTAAGTATCCCAAAATTTGGGGTGCAAGCGAGAATGATGTTATTGTCCACAATCCCGTGGTAAATCTCGTTGAATTTATTTAATGTAATAACTCTTACTCTTAAGCCTCCGTACACGTGTATCACTCGTAAATTTTAATGCAAAGTCCAATTATACGTGCCTATTCAGACCCACCTGATGTACTTTCTCACCGCCTGCATCACATTCCATCTTCCCAGTCACGTATAGTCATAGCTTTCATCTTACTCGCGTTCACTTTAATTTTGTCTTCTTCATAATTTTTGCAATTAAAATAAATACATTTCACGCATTTCAATCTCAAAGCGGGGCAGTATTATCTATCTATCAATTATCTATCTTTCTTTTGTTACGTTTCAACACTCTTATTGTACCTATCTACAGTACATTTATTCTACTAAAGGAGACTTCCTGCGAATATACTAGATTAGTTAGGTATATTACTAGGTAAGTATTACCTATTAATATAATTGTCTGTAAAGGCTAGTCACAGTGTAGCCATTTTTTTACTATATACCATCTTCACCACCTGTGTACCATAAATAACATTTCTGTTTCTTATCATCTTTGACATTGTATGTTGTATTCGACTATTCTAAATATTAAAACAATACTGTACTATAAAAGGTCTAACTTAACTTCTAAAGGAAGTTCTGAAATAATATCGGAGATTCATGTAACTTTAATTCTGTGACAAATGTAAACAAATAAATAAATAAAGCAAGCCGTCAAAAAAACAAGGTTTGCGTCCTCGAAAAGTTAGGCCTATCTATAACATTTTTATTATGAGTTTATTGACAGAAGTTCTGCGCTAAGGAACAAGTGGAGGAACAAACTAAACATTAAGAAGTTTCTGAAATTTTATTTATGTAAGACGACGATACGACATGAGACATGTGACAGAATGTTCACAAAAATAATGAAATAGGCGTCCTTTGACAGTAATAATATTTAACCCAATTATTATTTACACAAAGCGCTGACAGCAAGTATTGTTTAAAATTACTATGAAATCGAAATATGCCGAAGCTGCTTACTGCGTACCTGCAATACGGTTTTACAACGCAGTAAATATAATACGAGACATAAAAAGAAATAGGTATATGCATTTTGCACGAGTTGCATTTGCGTCCATGAATATAAGTGAAAATCCTATGAAACTATCTAGATACATGCTAAATATCCAAGCTATAACATATCCAGTCTATCTTTCACTATTGATACGGCGAAGTTGGTTTAGGTATTTCACGTTCGGCGTATGTGCGGATTCAGCATGATAAAAGAGCAATTTCGAGTCCGTTGAGACCGCCCCAACTCTTTCGAAAAAGGCTTTTTCGCACCATCACTTACCGTTCTATTTTCGCTTTTAGTTTCATATATGTACCATATAGGTTTTATATAGTGAAACGATCTATAAATTGTCAGAAAACACAAGCAACGCCAGCCGGTAGAGTTTAGTTGTTACGGCAATATTGTCACGTTTGTACCTACTGAATGAAATGAAGAACAATGAGGTTGTGACTATATACGGTTCTGAAAACTGCCGGAAGTTTAGACTAGGGTCAGAAGTGGGTGTATCTGACAGGAGCGGGCTGGACGTCCAGCCTTGATACGGGTCCATTCAATACACAACAATCAACGTTTTAGGTACTAAAATACGTAAAAGATTCAGAAATTCATTGCTCACGTCATAAGATAAATTTACAAGTGAATTCACGATGATTGGTGAGATATATATGAGATACTCAGACGGACTGAACCAAAATATTTTTTAAAAACATGACCTATTGTCATGTAAAAATTCTACAGATCGACTTTTATGCCGTTTATTAGAAATCAGTTGGGGCATATCGATTCTAAAGCTGCCATGGTAGAGTTAAAGACAGCCAAAACACATTTTCGGTGTTGTTGTCCTGATATCTTTGAATTTACCTCTATAATAAGCTTATATCGCTTTGGTAGTCCTCGACGGTTCTCCTATTAAAGTACGAAAGTTTTTCTTTGTCTCCTACAAACAAAATCCTGAAGTAAATTATGCACATCCATGAATAAGATCTTGAAGATGTGTCGTGGTCGCCGATGGCTTCGGGACTGATGCTAACAAAACAACTTTTGATGAAATTTTCAAGTCAAGGGACTTCTTGGCTCGAACTCTTGGAGACAACTCGGAGCAAATCCTATTAGAGGGACAACAAGTCGGCCGTCTTCGAGAGACCGATATTTTCCTTGAAAAGTTTGACAAAGCCATGTTTTTTTTTTAATAAAAAAAAATGTTTCTTTCCTCCGTTGTTTCCTCTCTGTAGTATTTCAATGTGCACGGACAATGTAATAATGTTACGAGAGCTAGCACTACGATATTTATACAATTTTTTTCATTTACATTTCTGTATTCTGAAAGAGAAAAGAAATGTTGAAAAAGAAAGAAATGTTTGTTAAACAAAATTAGATACAAAAATAAATATGACTCCTTCTTTTATGAAACCCTTATGCTAACGATTAAACGCAGTATAAAAATTTACCTATTTTCGACACCTTGCAGTTTCAGTTCATTTATTCTACGTACATAGCGCAGGTTCGTGTAACATTTGTAAATGTTTCTAAAAAAAATTGAACCTGCCTAAGACGTGCGCGAGTTAGAGAGGTCGTGCAACGATAGTGGATTTATGATTACCGTTATTTCCTGTTTCGATATTCTTTTATTTACCTACGTACGCAAAAAAGGCTGCTATATTTCAGTAGCGTGCACTGGCTTTTACAACTAGGTAAGCAGTAATCCCCGCGGATTGACACATATGTATAGGTAACTTGTCTTTACGAAATATAGGTACCTACCTATCTACTCACCCCCAAAACACAGGAGCAGTGGTGTGCACGCCACTATAATATATATATATAGGTACATATAATAAACCTTAATAAGGCCAGCAGTAGACGTCATGTCGGCTGATGATGATACCTTAATGAAATGAAGCAAGAGCCCCCTGGCATACATTAACGTAACTACGTTAAATCTATTACGCTTTCAACTCAAACCTTGTTGCAATCGACTTTGAAGCAAAATTACTCAGCTTTCCTCTTATCGTTCGTTTTCGAAAAAGTATCTTCACGATGGCTACAATAGGGTATGCGCTTATCCAATATATGTGTAAGAGGATTATGGAACGATGCTCTATTCACTCTTTATTATTTAATAACTAGCTGTCCCGGCAAACATTTGTTTTGCCACAGGAAGTCAAGTTGTACCTTTGTTTATTGAGTTGATTGGGTATTGGGAGAAATACACCTTATAAACCTTCCCTGGACTTCCACGAATAATTCAAGACCAAAATTAGCCAAATCGGTCCAGCCGTCCTCGAGTTTTAACGAGTCTAACGAACATCAATTCATTTTTATTTATATGTATAGATGTATAGACTAGCTTTCCCGGCAAACATTTGTTTTGCCATAGGAAGTCGCCTTTGTACCTCACGTATTGGAAGAAATACACCTTTTAAACCTTCCCTGGACTTCCACGAATAATTCAATACCACAGTTAGCCAAATCGGTGCAGACTTTCTCGAGTTTTGGCGAGACTAACGAACAGCAATTCATTTTTATATATAAGAAGAAGAGGTATAGATGTATAGATAGAGTTTAGCCTCTTTTGCAGATGCAGGACAAGTTGTAAATAACTGGGATTATTTTTTGGAAGTTAATTTTAATAATTATTGTTTTTAACTTATATTCAGGAACAAATCGGCCTCATCTATTGGCACTCCATTTCAAAAGACTCCGACTCTTCCTTTAGGGTAGTAAAGGTATATTAGGACTATATCTCATTCGACGGCACGCAAACAGGGAGCGCTAACTCCACAGGTCAAAGAGTAAGCTTTTTAGGCCCGGCGAAGATTCGACGTTGACAAATTGCCGGCTCCGCCGCTATTCGCCCCAGGGAAATTATTTAAAAAACACATTTTTTAACACCCACTCGATAACGATCGAAGGCAAACTCGCCGAGTGTTTCTCATATTGCTTCGAGTGAAGAATCGATTTGCTTCTTCATGTTTTGGCTTAGCCGGAATCGAGTAAGACGTCATGTTTTGGAACTTGAATATGTACTGAAAATCTTGTAGTGGAAACTGGGAGAAGCTATTAACAGTTGGAGTTTCGTCGGTTTTCTTAATAGGTTGTGTTTCGTTTCAGTCATTATAATTACTGTCAAGTTGGAGTGCAATAAATTTATTTACTTCTGAGCTAAGTCTGTTTAATGTTGCTGGAAAATATATAATAATACGGGAAAAGACTAATGTTTTATTGATTAGGCCGAATTGATGGTTATGTACGCATTGTTTCAATGACAATATACTTTATGCAATGTAGGTGCTTTTTATTTTAATTTCCATTATCTATACACATATCAATCTTTGCATTATGAAATAGAGTTATTAGATAACTAGATCAGACGAGATAGTAAATCCAATTATTGAACAATTATTTAAGATACTCAATGCTCGTATTGAGATAGGATGCACAGAATTATTAATTAATAAAATAAATCCTCAAGTTCGATACCTACTGAAATATCCCGGGAGGAGATGCTTCATAAAACAATAAATTATGAAATAAAGAACTATAATACTAACTCCTTTATTATTTTAACGAAATTACAATATTATTGTGAGCTGCTTGGCTTGCCTGCTTGGCTGCTTGTCTTCTATGCTTATTAGTTGTTGTCGAATCAATTTCAATAGTAGCAGCCAGGCATGTGCTGCTCATAGCATGTCCACGCGTGGATAAAGTGTTTATGTCTCTCAGAGACAGACATGAATTCAATGTAGATGATGTCTTAGGGTAACTTAGGGTAGGGTCATCAAGAAATTTGTCAAGTATCTCACAGTAATATTGTAACGTTCTAATGTCTTATGGACAACATAAATACATTCCAAAAAAAGCATTCTTGGCCGGAATTTTTAGATAACACAACATTAATAGGCATGTTTTTGGAGAACTTGGCCCATTTTCAAATGGCAATTATTGATGAGATATCATTTTACCGAAAAACTTTGATAGAAAATTAGACGTATCAAATTTTACGCTGGTCGCAATTTGTAATATTTATAACATTGATAAAAAAGTACACTTCGCGCCTTTTAATCTCAAAATGAGAGTGAGTGAGTGAGAGAGTGGTCACCTGGGGTTTTAGTGGGTGTGAGACCCACATAGCCCCGCCGCTGTCCCCGTTAGCGGTGGGGTATCCATAACGGATTTCATCAAGATAAAAAAAAGGGTTTACACACCTAAAATGCAAAATTATTTAAAAAAAACTCCTTTATTATCACTAACCGTTGAATATAATACCGACGTTCACAAACGTTGTAGAAACTTTCAACTACCATTATAGGTTTTGTGCAATTTCATAAGTTTCAGAACAATCCCTATTATTTAGAGCAATGAGAAAAGTTTCCAGAATAATTTGGTCTTCGTCTTCCTAAAGGCGTTTATGATGGTTAAATTATAGTTTGTATACTTCTTAGATAGTTGTGAAGGTAAAGTTGAATATTTATTCGGATATATATGTGTTTGAGGTGACATGCATTTATGGGTATGTATGTATGACATGTATGTATGGTGACATATATTAATGGGCCCGTTGGTGTAGTGGTCAGCATGTCTGCTCTGCTCCGTAGGGTCGTGGGTTCGATTCCCACCGTTGACAGGTGCTTAGGTGATGAGCTTTTAAGCACTTGTTGGAAGTGTCTGGGTGTTTTATTTATACATATATGTATATATTTAAATGAAAAAAAATATATATAAGTAAATATGTCTCGTTGTCTGATTTCCATAACACAAGTGCTTTAGCTACTTAACATGGGATGAAGGCAATGTGTGTGTGTTGTTGTAAAAATATGTATTATTATTATATATTAAACTCAAGGCAACATAGAGCCCAAACCCTGACTCTAGAAAGCTGAAATTTTGCACAGAGGTTCCTTTTATGATGGTTACGTAAGATAAAAAAGGACTTCACAAAATTCACCTAAAGGTATAAAAACGGGATAAGGGATAGAATCTTATATGAGAAAAAGGTTAATTTTGGAGTTATGGTTCTAAAACTAACTAGCTAACTATAACTGACTAAATATTAAGATGTTGTTAATAAATGTATCTATTTAAAGATTTTGAGAACGAGCACAATGTACAAGTTTTTTTTATTGTATTGTTGTAATTTGATTTACTGGTTTATGTTTATATAATACTGTCCCGCACATAAGTGCGGGAACATAAGTTCTCCCATGTTGTGAGGTTGACTGGTAGATAATATTTTAGTATTAAGTCCACCTTTTGTACTTTTAGAATAAAGTTTTACTTGGAGGCAGTTTTCCTTAATAGAAATTAAAATTTAAACTGCACGAATGAAGTCACAAGGCGCATTTATTTCGCAATTATTGATTTTTCCTTCAGCATATGGGCTTGAGAAAAAAGTAGCTCCTGAAAAGCCCTTCAAGTACAGAGCTCAAGTAACATTTGTCTCGCTCTAATTGTGTTTGAGTAATAGGGACAATTTATACTCAAGCAATACCTGAGTACTGATCACTGTTTCAGAATATGGGTCTTACATTGGCCTTGATATAGACAGAGATGGATTGCTTGCACTATGAACTATTAGTTTCCACCAAACCCGCGGATAACATCAAAGGGAACCTGACAGTTCGTTGTCAGTGACCGCGACACTAGTGACATCTGCTTTGTTTGACAAACAATGGCGGTGCAATAGAATTCCCGTCACACGTTACTGAAGAAGATTGATGGATTGCTTTTGTTTCGCACCGAACTTCAGATCTAAATTGACTCCGAATATACGCGTCATTTGTAAACGCCCTATGCTTTGTTTTGATGGGAGACAATGAATTTGCTATTTCACTTCGGATAAGTACATTTACAAGTAAGCTACTTTCTCCGTCGTATTTATTCTTCTTCTTTTTCTTATTTCCGGGTCGACAGCGTGTGTGTCCTCAAATATATTGTAGTCAGTATTCGGGTATGCGCACAGCTTATCTGTGGCCTCGTGTGGTTCTGCAACGTGCAGGTGTCGGACATGCGGCAGACGAGCAGGTGGTCCAAGAACTGAGGCGTTTATTTGGAAGAGGTACTTCTATATAATACTAACCAAGGGACCGTAAATTCGTGTAAGACGTTCACATTATAATTTTGTACAAAGGTCAATGACTTTTTTGAAGAGTCTATGAAAATACGTATATAGGGCATAAAGTGTCACAGGTGCTCGTGTAGCATATAGGGCACTTTATATCGTACATTGGACTGTTAACGTGTTAATTATGTTTTGAAGATGCTGAAACATATATTTAAAATCTCATTATAAACTAAAGTAAATATCAAATTTCATAATTTTTGGTTGGTTCGAAAATGTTTATAATAAATGCCACGCAAGTGCTTCTATCTTTTCATAGCGGGGTCTTTGAATTATTATTGTTTTCCTAAAAGTTTTCTCAACTAAATTTACTGAGAGATCGATGCCTCGAAGGAAAGTTCATTATCCCAATTCTTACGTTCGCTTCCTCCGGGATAAAAACAGGGTGAGTTTTTTTCTTAATAATAGAAGCTTACAAATTATCGAATGGCTCTCAAAGCATCTTAAGGGATCGCTTCGATGTTGTTATAAATTAAGATGATATATTCTGGTGTTTTCTTTACCGAAACAGGTACCTGAAGGTTAGTGTTGATATTGAAAATAATATTTTAAGAAAAAAAATAATATTTGACGATAGTAGCAGTGGCAAACAGTAATGGTAATATTAATTTGGGGAAATAGCGACTGGCATGGGATCCGGAAATATTACAAAAAAGCAAAAAATTACAAAAAAGTAGGTAAACGAAACATCTATCGAAATGATTTTGTAAAAAAAAACTGAGTTGCATAAAAATGCTGTAAAAAGTTCATCGCAGAGGTCCAAACATGTAAAACATGTGGATGTAGGTAATCCTTTCCCCGATCAACATTGTAAATTGCCCAATTTGTCACCTAATCCTGGCTTACACATTAGGTTTGCACCTTTCTGTGAGAAATTTCGACTCAGTATCCACATCAATGTACGTCTCCCGTTACCGTGACGGCCATTTGCAAAGCGTCACAGAGTGGTCATCCGGGGCACAGAGATTTGTCCTTTAACCCAACAACGATGTCGACGTTTGCCAATATCGCCAACGATCTTACCCACAACTCTATTCTGATTTATGTTATTTATAACTTGTTTGCTTCGCTCGTAGGATTTGCCGCTGCGCCGTCGTCGTAGTCGACGAGTAGTTTTTGTATTTTTGTAAACAACTTGATGGAGTGGCGTACTTAATAAAACTTTAGTTTAGTTGAGGAAGCCCAGGATAGCTGGTATAATGACTTTGCGAATATTTCTTGGCTTGTTCTGATATCATCATCTTGTTGGTTGTCTCGGAACAGTTTTGAATAATTATAATATATATATAAGAGCATGATGAATTAATGTATGTTTTAAACCTGGAGTAGGCATGGTTAATACATGGTTAATATTTGAGCCAGGGCTGTAAGGTAAGAATAATTTAATCGTTTTGAGAACAGAAATACTTTTTAAACCGACCACGATTTATTGAAATAATTTTACAATTTTAGACAATTATTGTAAACGTATTTGGTGTTTTTAAAAATTCTGATATCTTACTAGCTGAGTCGTGAGTACTGGGGCTATCACCCCGATATTTTGCATAGAGATAACAATTTTTTAATAATTGCGATGAAAGTTTAAACATTTTAAATACGTAAGTCGATATTATGCATATAGCTCTCTGCGACTGACGTGGTAGTCCAACAGACACCGCGAAATATAAAAAAAATTATAAAATAAGTTTATTTTCGTTCTGTTGTGATATCGTGCATCGGTCAGCGTGCGGGGGACGGATGGTGCCTGCACACGAGAGTCTAGCGAGAGAAAGGTGTCTACGAGACTACCACACCAGTAAAATAATCATAGACTCATAGTGCCTCTTAAACTACCACGTCAGTAAATGATTTAAGTTTGTATTACGATGATCTATTTTATTATATTGTCGTATACTAAAACAAGATAAGTTTGTTTTTAGATATGGAAGGCTCATGTCAGGCACGCTTACTGGTAAGAGAACTCCGGCTGGAATTTTGTACATTAAGAAGTTCAAATTATATCGTATTATGTCGTGGCTGGAACAGAACAACAAAGAAGAGTAGCAATATTGTTTCAGGCAAGGATATTCCTCCTCCTCTTCTATTTTCCAAAACCACAATAACATAAACGAGTAAAACAAAGTGCATAATAATGTTGCTATACATACATTCGAAAGTCTACACGCTCGTGAGTTCCAATGTACAAAATGTCAGAGATAAAATGCAAGAGCTAAGCGCAAATGTACTTTCATTATTCAACGGTAAAGAGGTAAATGTTACGTTTTAATCCACATACTTGAAAAATCTGTCTGACAAACCAGAATATTTTACAGCACAAATCTTATAGTACTTAATGGTGGTATTAATAAAACAGCCGTGAACTTTCCTTTGTCAAAATATTCCATACTAAGAGCTTAGGCTATGTATTTATTTGCAAAAATACGTGAGA
Source organism: Conopomorpha cramerella (assembly GCA_012932125.1). Classification (NCBI taxonomy): domain Eukaryota; kingdom Metazoa; phylum Arthropoda; class Insecta; order Lepidoptera; family Gracillariidae; genus Conopomorpha; species Conopomorpha cramerella. The sequence goes on from SJJU01000152.1 coordinate 72,947, forward strand.
GAGACTTTCGGGAAATGTCGTAGGTACTTACGAGTATAAGTTTCATTTAACAACACAGTTACTGTCCGCACTGGAAGAAAATGACAAGCGAAAAAAACTTTGACAGCATCATTAACTACAATGTTTAACATTTTTGTTAGTATAGTAGAGAAATCCATCCATCGAAACCGACTTACGCATTAACAATATTAGTGGAATCTATCTATACGTATAAAAGAAAGTCGTGTTAGTTATACTATTTATAAAAGAATTAATATAGAAAGCTTAAGACCAGGAGACAGACATAGCATACTTTTCGGACGTGGCCCTGTATAGTGGTGTTATAGTTTGTACGACATACTGAAACCTCACGAATGGAATCGCGAGCCGTCCACTAGAATAATACCTACCTATACATTAATAGAGAAACTTCTAGTATCAGCATTGCACTCGTGCGAAGCCGCGACGGGCTGCTAGTATTATATAAAAATAATTTGCTGTTCATGTCTCGCGAAAACTCGAGAACGGCTGGACGGCTTGGTTAAATTCGGTCTTGAATTATTTGCGAAAGTCCACGGAAGGTTTGAGAGGCGAGTAAATTTGTATTTTATCCCTATCAGCTGTATCTATTCCAAATGTTTGCCTAGACAGTTAGTTTATAATAAAAGTGCTATTGTTTGTTCATTTCAGAATTATGTATTCAGAACTTTTCACAGATTTTTTTCAACAGACTTCTGTTCCACAGATCAACCACAGCAGTGACTGTACAGATCAGAAGTGTTGACTTGGCTTCTCAAGGGTCCAAACTTCAGTATTATACGGATCAAGCTCGAGCAGATCCTTTAATTGCTTTTCTTAGGGAACTTAGTTCTAGCCGCTTTCACATTGTTAAGAGAAAACTGTCTGGGGACTGCGGAAAAAAAAACCCTTTGTCTATGTGAAGCTGTACTTTTGTCGATTCCTGTTCCTTTGTTTTCTTCTGAGCGGGATTTTCCGCTATTTTTACACCACCGACACAAATGGCGTTAGGTGTGTATATTACAGGGTGAGTCGGAAATGCCTTTTTAGGCCAAAGTATGTGTGTTTCTGAAGACCTTATTGAGTGTATCTGAAACTCAATCAGCAGATTGCTCTACAGCTGGCATCTACAGTAGACTTCATATTTCCGAAGATATCAGGGTAAAAGGTTATTTCCGACTCACTCTGTGTGTATATCGGTGTATGCATCGTAGCTTTCCAATTAATGACCAAATATGATACGTTTCTGACTTGTTCTTTTGTTTTAGAGTGAATTGCGGTTATCAGTACAGTTACAATGCCTGGAATAAATTATTTTGATAACTTGTGATCACGTGACAGTCTGTTGTAATGCACCGGGATGTCATTTAATTTATTATTTCTTCTTTTATAAGCTGCTAACAATGCAATATTATACATATATGTGTAGGTTTGTTTCAACAGTTATGTTTAGCTTTTACTTATGTTTTAGTTTAGAGTTTTACCGTGGTTTCGTAAAACCACACAACTTTTTTACTTATGTTGCAAAAACCTGTCCTTCCTTTGTCACAAGAAAATAATCGTCGTGACGTACCTACCTATAACCTTCTATGTAAATGACATTTCATATATTATGACGATTAAATTTTATTATACAGCCGTCCCTGAGTAAGTCGCTACAACGTGGTCTGTTGGACCTTGTCAATAGTGAATCTGGCAGAGAACCAAAGTGCTGTATATGCCACAGCACTAGGGCGGTTTAGTATGTTGAAGTGCCAGTGAATTGGCTATTTATTAGCTACGGAACTGACACCCACTGAGGAAGACGGGTTCTTGAATGAAAACTGGGCCCTTGTATTATGAGTTTACTACAAAGATAGGTAAAACTGTTGACAATTCCATGTATATCAATTACATTTATTTACAACCATTTTAAAATAATAATTACAAATGTATATCGGCAACAAGCTTCGTCAAAAATGTCATGCCCTAAACAAATTCGATGTCAATAAATTAAATAAAATAAAACATTAAAAATAATTAAGTCTAGAACATATCACAACTCATTCGCGTAATTGCAGTTCTTCATACAAAGTATAACGCCCTCTATATAGTGATGCGACCAACAGGATCGGGGTAAAAAGTATCCTATGTTCTAAGCTACCTCCCCACCAATTTTCAACCAAATCTCTTCAGCCGTTCTTGAGTTATAAATGGAGTAACTAACACGACTTTTATATATATAGATATACTTGACGGCCTGTCATTTTGTCCATCTATCCTTCTCTAGTCACTTACTGAATAAGTGAGACAGAATGATAAAACTACAGGCTCTAAGTATATTCTAAACCCGAATTAACTGTAGAACACTTTCTTGTCCATTCGTACGTCGTAGTTTGGATAAGCCAAATGCTTTATTTTGAAACCAACATAGGTGAACAGCGGAGATGTTTATGTCCTAGAACCCTCAACAAAATGACTTGGCCTTTCAATGAAAATAGCTTATTAATCCTAACAGATAATAGGCATCTTGCATAAGTTTCAACGCCTTTGTTATGCGATTTACCTATTAAGTATTTATAAAGTTAGAACAGCTTCAGTGCACTGTTACCCCCTTACCAATAAACGCCTCTTTACTTACACAACTATTATTATAGGTCTACTTTAACTGGTTATTCCGTACCTATTTGACATACAACTGACAAGTTAAGTTGAGCTTTGTGTATCTTCTAAATAGCAATTCCGCCATTATTGGTAAGGCCCTTAGTGAAGGTCTCATAACCTGGTCAAATGTACGCCAAATACGGACAAACCAATCTAAGTTGATATACGTCAACTAATTAGTCAACGTTTTAACTTTTCATGAATTCGACGGTTACACACGGTCAGCTGACCCCAAAACTAGGTATTAAAAAAAAACATAAGAGACCAACAGCCGTTTTAAAATTTACTAACTACTTAAATTCGAATACAAAGTAATTAAAAATAGCTAGAGCCAGCCAAGAGCTTTTAATAATACTTGGTAGGTAGTATGTGCAGTTTTTTATAACGTTTGCAAGTTTCACTTACCTACCCACAGTTAAGGCGAGCGTTGAAAACTCCTGGAACAAATTAAAGAACATTATTAAAACGAAATAAGACTGTTGGAAGTTTTGTTTGTGGTGTACCTACTTGTGGGAGTGTTTTCTTTGGATTGCTGGTTTTATTACGTCATGGATTAAATTAAATGTTTTTCTTCTTGCCTCAGAAAAATTTTGTATTCATATGGAGAACAAGCATAATATTTTTTTCTCATTGTGAAAACTGATTCGCGAACTGTGGCTATACTAGCCATTAGGATAATATTCCAGCATTAGATGCTTGAATGATATAAGGAACTACACACTTTTAATGAATTAACTATTTATTACAAACCTACAACACAATGTAAAATTACAATGGTAAAATTGTGAAATGTAATACTATACTTTGTTCACGATCAAACTTTACAACCACACGCTGTGAAATACTCTTTTATTTTATTTCTATGGTTAAATCCCTGGGGATATATTATTCCTTGTGCAAGACCGTTTGTGGCCATGTTGAGACAAACAGTTCCGACTGAGTTCGAGACTTGAACAAGTTTAACCCCTCAAGTAGAGGCGAGTTTACATTGGTGAACAAGTTTTAAGATTCCTGCAGGCGCTTCCGTTGGTGAACCACGATTTTCACTGTCAGTCACTTCATACTTTTTTTCAAACAAAACTCCACGTTCCTACTCTGTTTGGAGCATATTTAAAAATACCATTTTCATTTGATATAGAACTGATGTACTTTTTATTCAACTTGAGTTTAACGTTTGTTAATAACTTTATGGATCGGAATACAACACTTTAGCAAATTAACTTATTTGCATACTTTAATTTTTTGGAACAAGTCTTTTTTTGGACAGAAAATATAATAAAACCATTTCATAAACTGGCACGCAGAGAAAAAAACTGCTCTCCAATAAAATACAATCATTATGGCCGCTAGGTAAAAAAAGTTAAATTCTAAATGAACTTCTATGAGTATCCATGTGTGGCGGAAAATGAGTTCGCTCCGTCGACACTGTATTTTTGAGAACCTGTCCTTACATGAACAAAAGTGACATGTTGAAATACGAGTCCGTCTATTTTAGCTCTTGCAAAAGTAAAAAGGTGAAGCGAGAATCTCCGTCTCGGGCAACTGTGCTCTTATTTGTGTGGCTCAGCTGTGTCCCTATCTTCCTCTTAATCAGTTAGTTTTTTTGGGCATTTTCCGCAACTTGGCATCCATCGTGCCTAGTTTGCGTGTCTTCTTTCTCCCTCTTGTAACCAAAGGTCTATAAAAAACCAGGTGCTGCTTACTTCGACTGTATATTTTGTTGTACCATTTCATTTTGGTTCAACTCTGGCAATGGCCTCCATGAGAAAATCATATGCATAAATGTCTAAGTGGGTAAGTTTTCTCCTGCCTAAAGTCTGTTCCTTTTTTCCGTGTTCCGCCTTCACTATTACTACTATAATATTAATGAATACTTTCTAATAATCATCTCTCCTTTTTATTTCAGATTAGAGCAACGCTTCGTTTTACCGCCTATCAGGAAAAGTGGATTTTCTATTCAAATCTTTTCGTTTTTTTCTTCAGCTGTACCACGATACACCTACTATATCTTTACACATTGAATATGCTCTTGACGCATCTTGATTCACTTTGTTCGCGGATGGCGTGAAAATCTATTACAAAACAGGCCATTTGTCTCCCGCGAAGAGGAATAGTCTCCGTGCGCAGGCTCTCAACCGCACTACTTTATCTACAACAATAAATTATGAATCTTCTCCGGGGCGTGGCGTTTCATAGTTCAAATGTATGGTTTCGCGTATGTTACAAGCCAAGACATTCGCTGTGTGCAATGGGTGGAATGCACCGTACAAGCTCTTTGTAAAATCATAGACTTAAATAAAATAATATGTACATACGTAGACACAATTAAAGTTCTTAATTATAGAGGCAAACCGAATATAATGATGCATGTAAGGCAATAACAGTAAGTCATTTTGTATATTATTAATTAAGACACGGTATACGAGTGATATATCTGTAACAAATGTTATAGCTTATGAAGAAATAAAATCGTTGATTCAAACTACTTGAATTTTGTTGTGTATTTCTACATTATGCTTACAAAAAAGTTTTGTTTTTTTATCTTTTCTGTGGAAACATTATAAGGGTAAAATAGTTTTCTCCAATCCTATTCGTTGCTCATTTAAATCAGTAATGAGTGGATGTTATGTACTTATTTTTAACATTTTTTAGGTTATACTCAAATAAGAAATAGATAGAAAGAGAACCTAATTAAAAAGAAATATAACCTAAGCTAGTTAATTTTTACATACATACACTTCACGCCTTTTTACTTTTAACAATATAACAATTCTACCTTATTGATGCTTCAGTGACACAAGAACTGTCATCAAACGAAAGTGACAGGCTACTTTCTTGGCCGACTGTACATCAAAAATGTGACATAATTATCATCACCCCACATGAATTGACGTTTTCAATTATGAAATGACAACACGTCTCAGGACACGAACCATTTAGCTGGCGCTATTAATGGAATACCGTCTGCCGGCTTGATGGAAAGTCAACACGCTACTTTCGTACTGAAAAAGTTCCAGGAATACCGAAACGATATTACCTAACTCAGTTTGACGTGGTGCAGAGTCATCGGGGGGAACTATTCTCGGTAAAAAATTATTTTCAAACGCATGTAGGTATGTACAACGGTTCTATAAATAGTCTGAAGCTGGAGTGTTTCAGTGGGCGCCTTTTGGGAACAGAAGCATGTGTTTCAAAGATAACATTTAATAATAAATTCGGAGAAAAAAATAATACGTTACAAGTGTCTTAAACATTTCTAAGAACTCAAGGAAAACCGATTTCAAACTCCATTTTGTACTTATCTTTTTACTGAGAAATACGGCCTAAAACCTCCTTAAAGTCATCGATTTGGTCTATATTACGTATATTAATACTGCACAGATAGCTCAGGAGATAACTCATTCAAATATAAATTATGATTAATTATACTTATTCATTTATAGCTGTGAAAGATTATTGGATCCGACCGATAATAGCATTTTCTGACTTTAATTCTGTAGGACATACAGTAAAGGTATTAGTAAAATCTTTAGGATTTTTTTACAACAAACGGTACTGTTTACAGAAAACTTTACATGTAACTGACAACACAATTAGTCAGTGGAAATCCACCAATTAATCTCATCAATGTTCGATTTTAGTGCTTTATTTTTCTTTGGATTATGTAGCAAAATTATTGTATGAATATTATTGGCCGTGTTCACTATTTGGATTTGGATATAGTCTGGACGTGGCAAAAACAGACAAAAAAGTGTTACGTTCGTAATATTTTTAGTGACAGATATCAACAGCAATTTTCGAAGATGTCAGAATTGCATCCGATGTAGTATTCATATAAACTATGACCGCTAGCCTTACGCTACTTGCGGTCGGTGACGACGTTCTGAGGTAATATCTGTCACCAGTCGTGGTGTCGATAGTAGTCGAAGTATTAAAAATGTCGCACTGTCCTATTGTCGCGACATTTTCGTGACGTCAGATGCGATTACATGGAAATTGCATAAATCATTATATAATTGCATAGAAAATATGAAGCGTCAGTAATATTAGGTCATATGAAATTGGCGTTTTGTATCGGAGGAACATAAAGGCTTTTTTAATAATAAAATTTTTTATTAATGAAAGTATGTACCATTTGCTATCTATACACTTTTGCCATCTTATAGGTAGTTAATTGATCCCTTTACTAAAAAAAAATATTCAGGCGGGAATCAATGAAATCTTTGAAGGTGGTTTGGACTGCCTCGTCGAAATAGATTTTTTCCTTTCAAGAAGTTATCCAAATTGCGAAAAAAATGATAATCTGTTAGAGATTCAATTTCAAGATTCGGAGAGTAGTAGTTCACCAGGTATCAGCTATTGCGATTAGCATTTACGATTATCGTACACGATCCACTTTTCACAATAGGGATTTAAATTCTTTGTTGTGCCGGTTGAGTAATGTAACGTAGCAGTCGTCGCTCGTTTGTCGGTTTGCTTCACTCTTGAGGTTACCCACCTTTCAAGATTTTTTACCTTCCCAATTTGCTACAAGTGGATTCAAACGGGTTTGGCACTAACACCGCAACCTGCAGCTAACTCTGATGTAGTTTGCGATGGATCTGCTTCCACAATAGCCTTCAATCATTATAGACCTTGGTCTCAGCCCATCCACGGGGCTTGTTCTGCAGGTCGAAACGAGTTCTCGAGTGGAGACCGCATCTCGGCAAACGGAGTGTAGGACGCCCTCAGGCAAGGTGGCCTGATGATATACGCAAGATGGCTGGCATAAGCTGGATGCAACAAGCCGAAAACGGATCACAGTGGCGTGCAATTGGAGAGGCCTATGTCCAGGAGGAGATATTTAAGATCAAATTTATATAATGTTTTATTTTATATAATGTAATATATTGCGTGACAGGATATCAACGGTCATTTTCGAAGATGCCAGAATCGGGTCGTCTGCGTTGTTCGCATAACCGATGACCGCTGGCGGATGATCCTATGTCCAGGAAGATATATTTAAGATCAAATTGGCCAGTACGACAAAACGCCAATTTTATATAATGTAATATATTGCGTGACAGGATATCGACGGTCATTTTCAAAGATGCCAGAATCGGGTCGTCTGCGTTGTTCGCATAACCGATGACCGCTGGCGGGTCGGCGTCGTTCTAATGGAATTCCCCACTGTCCGTCACATCGACACCTTTGAACTATTAGAATTCCATTTCACCGAAAATTCTCAGTTATGGAATTCAACAGGTCACCGTGTTCGATGAATGAAATACGAACTGAAATTTTTGGTTTTTGTTTTATCGCTGTCGATGTTTTCTTGTGATGGTGGTCGTATTTCAAAATTTTGATTGTAGCAGTAGTAACCCGAACTATTTTAAGTATAAAAAGGTAATAGTGGAATAAATATTATAAAGTATGTAAATGCTACCACTGATGTTTTTATTTACAGTTTATGTTACGTACAACAACATAGTAAATTATGTTACCCAGACTGATGGAATCGAAAATGTGCAAGCCACCATTAGGCAATTATCTAACTAGTTGTTTTTCTAAGGGCTTACATTCAGCCAATATTTCAGCCACTATAAGCTGAGCTAATTTACGCAGAATTCACACAAAAGGAAAATTTAGAATTGTATTTTTATCTTGTCCATGAAAAAATGTGACATAACCCTTTAAATTGGCAGACGAGATATCGTTTTATATTTAGGACGCTATTACATTACCATATTTATGGAATATAACTGATTTATGATTCAAATATCTACAAAAAATAGTCTACAATTTATGATGTATTAAATTGTCTGTGATTGATTATGATCATATCGACGGCTTCCAGCCAAAAAGGCCTAAGCGACATTTAAGTAATTTTACAGGAGAGTGGTTTAAAGTTTAAAAAAGCAAAGTTTTGTACGTAAAACACATAATCTCTGCCACGTAAGCGACATCAAAGTCCGTCATACAGTTATGAAATCTACACCAATCGACGTAGAAAAAATAGGTGATTCAAACTGCATACTCAACTCGTTTTGCGCAAAAATGTCGCTTAGGCCTTTTTGGCTGCAAGCGCTCGATATGTATATCGTATTGTCTTAAACCATTCCTATACTAGATGTTATACAGCCTATAGCTTTCCTCGTTAAATGAGCTATTTAACACTGAAATATTTTCACAAATGTGAGATTTGATTTCACCTCCTGAGATTAGCACGTTGAACCAAACAAACAAACATAAAAGTCAACATCAGTTTTATAATGTAAGTATTAATCGATAGACAAAATATGAACTGTACCTATTAATTTTGAAAAGTGAAATGGAAAAAGCTTACATATTACTCAAGATTTTTTTAAAGTTCCGTCATCAGACAAAGCACGGAGATGAGTTCATTAACCTATGCATGTATTAGTGGCGTGCACACCATATAGGCAAAAAGACATTGCCTACCTTAGTATATTGGCTACCCGACCTAATAATAGAGTTATTGCTAGAACTTTTTTGTTGTACTCACGACATAGGCTAACAAAGGTTCTGTATTTTGTGAGTGAGTAGATATGTAGGTGCCTATATTTCGTAAACACAAGTTACCCCTACATAGGTGTCAATCCTTGGGGATTACTGCCGACCTTGTCGTAAAAGTCAGTGCACGCCACTGGCATGTATGCATGCAAGTATTACTTAAGTAAATAGGTTTTATTATCTAAGACACATCTAAGTCCTCCCGAGAGGGCAACCAAAAAGTATTACCTACTTAAATATGCTTTCCACAAAGCTCAAATTTCAAAGTGAATAATGAAAGTGTTTTCGTTTTATCCATACAAATTAATTTCGTACAATGCATGTTGTTGGTTTTCTTGTATCTACATTTTATACTCCAACCGACACTAAATAATTCTAGAGTAGAATTATTCTCACATGCATGTTTCAGCAAATTGCATAACAAGCTGAGACATGCAAAATATTATTCATGCATTCGTGAATAAATTGCAAGTCTTTTCGCGAGCCAAACGGTTGTTCTAAAACTATCCCGGCTTGTGCTGGGCAAACTGCTTTTGTTTCACTCAACGGTAGCTAGCCAGCTATAAACGAAATTGATTTGTTCCTTTTAGATTTCTTGACTTATTGTTCACAAGGGCGTTCTAAGTATGATTGTAAATAGTATTAGCCGTTCAAATGTGGAATACTTTGGACTTTTTATTCGACGACAAAAGCTTACTCTACTTTAAAACATGACCACACTTAATAATGAGTAGTGTGTGTGAGTCGCTAACCCACCTGCCAAGCGTGGCGATTATTGGCATTTCCCCCAAAAAGACGGAATTCATTAGGGGAGGCCCTCGTTCAGCAGTGGACGATATGTGGCTGAATACTTAATGAGAATACATACTTTTTATTACAGTACAGAAAACAGGTCTTTGTGACTTATTTCTAGTCTGATATTTCTCCGATGCTTCGATCAGCACTATTTAAGTACATATATCGAACTTTTTAATTTCAGCCTAAAAAGTACATAGTTATAAATTGAAATTTCACTAGCCGCTTGTAAAAAGGTTTCCATTTTATAGTTGTCACTTTTTACTAAGAAACTCAATATGATGATTTTAAATTTAAAACTAGTATTTTGTTTGATTTCGAGCGAGTTATTATGTTATGTAGTTATTTTTGTTCATTTTCAGTCATTAATTCATTCAAGATAAGAAGATCCATCAAGAAATCGTCCAAGATTAGGTACCGTACTAGTAGAGTTATGTGTGACTTATTCGTTCACAAGCCAAACAAGCTGTGGCTGGTTACAAGGGTCATTCAGCCTTGGTTCTGTATGTTTTACATCGGCCATGTCAATCTATTTCCACGCTAGACGTTTCAGTGTGCATCGCGGGACCGTGGCGAGCTGCTTTGTGATTCAAATCGCGATCTCCAGCGGTCACAGACAGATATCTTAGAATTTGTCCTATTCGTACGTACTGTAAATGTAGACGTAGATTTATCTAATATATAAAATTCTCGTGTCACAGTTTTCGTTGCCATACTCCTCCGAAACGGCTTGACCGATTTTCACCAAATTTTATATGCGTATTCAGTAGGTCTGAGAATCGGCTACTATCTATTTTTTATCCACCTGCCAGCTGTATTTCTCCCAATACACGGGGTACAAAGGCAACTTATTATGGCAAAACAAATGTTTGCCGGGACAGCTAGTTTCACTATACTTGGTGGTTAAACGGGTCCGAATAACAGAATCCCGATCACCGAATGTCGAAGGTTCATAACGATCATTCGAGATTTTGAAGAATCGGTTTCGCAAGCTGGCACACTAGTGAACTGTCGACAATCTAATGCATCGATATTATGAAGGATTATTTAAAAAGACCTAATGAATACCTACGCGTATAAAATTAGGTAAAAATCGGTAACGCATTTACCATTTTTTTGAGTACGGTACGGGATATACCCACCCACTTTCCCACCACTGTGATTCCTGTTAGAGCCAGGATCTACAGCGGCATCCAGAATAGACAAGAGCTCAATCAGTGACGAGAGTTTTTGAGTACGGTAGCTAACATTGTGACATGGAAGTTTTATATATTAGATACTAGTGGACGCCCTGCGATTTCATTAGCGTAGTTTAGTAGTACCTGCATCCTAATATTTCAAGCGTCTAACTTGAGCGGTTTAGATTTTTCATACAAAAGTATTTTCCTGTTAATTCCCGTTTCCGTGGCAATTTCTGGAATTCCTTCCTTAGTGCACCCCTACGGTACCTAAGCTACGTTCGTTCAAATTTCAAGTGCCTAAGTTTAGCCGTTTGGGTCTGTCAGTCAGTTTCTCCTTTTATGTAGGGATTTAGTTAAAACAAAGTCGCCGTCTGTCCCTATGTATGCTTAGATTTTTAAAACTACGAAACGGAATTGAATGCGGTTAACGCGTTAACTCACAAGTTAACTATAAAAGACATAGGCTGTTGCGGGATATATTTTAGACAATCTATTATATAAAAATCAAAGGCACTTTTCGTTGTCATGCCATAACTCTGGAACGGGTGGACCGATTTAGCTTATTCTTTCTTTGTTGTGCTTATTAATGACAGCAGAAGGTTCTTATGAAAGAAAAAAATGACATCCACTGCTGGGCATAGACCACCATATTAATAGTTAAGACAGGATTACGTCTGTCGAGTCCACTAGTTTTAAATAGAATATTTCCGTCATACATGATTTCTATGTAACTTTAACCATTAAGGTTGCACACGCGACGGAAAAAAGAATTGACCTCACTACAGATTTATTATAGATATATAAAAATACTAGCTGTCCCGGCAAACATTTGTTTTGCCATAATAAGTTGCCTTTGTACCCCGTGTATTGGGAGAAATACAACTGGCAGGTGAATAAAAAATAGATAGTAGCCGATTCTCAGACCTACTGAATACGCATATAAAATGTGGTAAAAATCGGTAAAGCCGTTTCGGAGGAGTATGGCAACGAAAACTGTGACACGAGAATTTTATATATTAGATAGTTCTAAAAGTTTAACGTATACCTGAACATTCTACATAATGTTATTATTATGTACGGGCGGGGCGGAATAATAGTCAGGGCACCTGAATCTAATGCTTTAGTGATGAGCTGAAGCCTTTGTTATGCGTGTTAGTGTTTTATCTATCTTATTAAGTAAATCTGTAGTTTGTATTAAACGTTTAGAAGCTGTATCGATGAACCCCAGTGTTTATTAACATTTATAATAATTGGGATACTGTATGAGCTATTTATTTTTATAGGAAGTTTAGTTTGTTATTAGTTTAAATTACATACAATAGACACTCATGTATATGCCATTGTATAAATAAGTCAAATTCTACAATGGCATATGAGTGTTTCAATCTTCTTTGGAACTCATAGTACATACACACATCAAAAGTGTCTAGGGATCAAGTACATTTTAGAAGATTGCAATCATGAATATATTTTAAAAACTGAATTCACTCATAATTTATTCAAAATGTGGTGACAACCCATTGATACAGGCATGGGGAATTAGGTAGGAGACCAATCCAGAAGATTAGATTTGATTTAAATAAATTCGATTTTTTATAGAGCTAAAAATGTTCTTGTTCCCTAGACACTTTTGATGTGTATTATCCTATGTAGTTTAGAATGAAGTAGCAGTGTATGACATGCACGAATATTGTATAAAATTCAAATCAGATGATAACCTTCAGTTATTTTTAGATTCGCTCGAACGTCTTGTGGGGTCGGTGCTTACATTGCAGACGAAATTAGATTTTACATTAAAATGTAGTAATATGAGTAATAACACTGTCAGAGAGAGATTGTATAATGTTACAGGCAATGCATAAAATTTAGAATTTTATACAATATCTAGGCGTTGCAAACTTTTCCAAAAACGTATAGTAACCTTACTTGGTTTGAGTAAAGAACAGAGTGTGCAATGAGACTTGTCTGGAGTTAGGAGCTTGGTTTACGTGTGATGTGGCTTCATACAAGTTGGATTTAAAATAGGTAACTACATTAGGATACCTTTTCATACGTGGACAGAACCCCTCCGTCATTACATACATTGACTAGATATTGTTTAGAATTCCTGCATTGTACATAATGCCTGTAACATATACTAGCTGTACTGTAACATCCCACGTGCAACGTCTGTGCAAAACCGTGCCCAGAATATTAATCCGTTCAATTGATGATATCAACACAATTCTCCCAAAATCATTCGTTCCGTTCCGAAAATGCAACGACAGTAAATAGAGCAATCATTTTTTTTCTACCGTTGCGACAATTTGTTCCATATTCATTGACTTGACAGTGGGAAATGAATTTATCCCTCAGTTGTCAATTAGCCAATTGTGGGAGTTTATGATTTCTTCGGACATTCAATTTGATTGGTGTTGCGGATTAATCGAGTTAGGCGTTCTCTAGAGGCGTTTTTTATGGTAGAGTTTTGTTTCTAAAAATCTTTCTGACAAGAATGTCGTAACAATTCAATACAATAAAAAGTAGTCTTTTAGTGGATTTTAAACGATAAAAGCGTTATTGTAAGTAATCCACTACCTCGGGTGCGAATTATATTAACCTATCTTCTAGCTATGCATAAGATATACAAATGGATTTTGCATAAAAGAAGACATGTAGGTATAGACCTGCAGATATTCAACAACGCCTTTTAATTAGTCGGAGGCACTTGTAAGAACCCAAATTTTACGAGCGAGATATGCTTATGAAGTTTTCTTCGTCCTAAGATTCATGCATACTGAAGTACCTAAATAAAAAAAGATATTCATGAATACAATGAACTCTGAACAATGGACCAATTGGTACTATACTGACATGAAAATCAATTTTTTTAGAACTTTCCATTTTAAGTTCTCGAGAATGGGGGACTCCCACGAAAAAACATTTGGCCACTTCCACAGCGTTTATAAGACTTGCTCGGGATCCGATTACATGCAGTATAGCTGGATTCGAATCCACAACCACCTGGTTGCAAGGTGATCGTTCTGACAACTGAACTACAGCTTTAGGTACTCTGAATAGTCTTCTTGTACATTCTGTCAAGAAGGTTCTTGACAGACTGTCAAGATTAAGCTTTGTGTAACTCTTAAATGTCATTAGACATTTAAGTTCACTTTTCACTTGTCAAAATGTAACAATTCTATCTTAACACATTTTTTTATGTAGCCTGTGTTGTGTCCCACTGCTGGCCAAAAAAGGCCTCCCCCCATTTCCTCCACTCATCCCTATTTTGGGACAACATCTTAACGCATTGGCGGACAGTAAAATAGACACAATACGTAGATGTTTTATTGTTATGATGTCTATAGGTATTCACTGTACTGTATAAAAAAGTATTTAATTAAGTATATTTCGTTATCTGATTTCCATAACACAAGTGCTTTAGCTACTTAACATGGGATGAAGGCAATGTGTGTGTTGTTGTAAAATATTTATTTATTTATATTTATTTATTTACTGTACGGGAAAGAGTTAATAACCCATTAGCATCCAATGTACTCGGAGATTGACAAGTTTTTTAAACTCTATTACTTGGTAATAAAAGTCAAAATCAATTAAAGAGTAAGTGTTCTTCTGGGCGTTAATGGGTTAATGAGTGGCACAGCAACCCAGAACGGGCGTCAATAAATACACGACATACAAAAAAATGTGTGCGTGTACTAGTGTACACACGTAAGAAGTGAAACTTCTTTATGGCCTTATTTTTCGCAAAAAGATCTACATGCAACTTTCCAGAAATTGGTTAAATAAAGTTAAATTAGATAAAGTTTAAACAAAAGGATTTTATTATCATAGACATGAATACAAATTATACAATTATTTCACGTTAACTTTTATACATTGACTGATAGTTACAATCAGTAACTGAGGTTAACCTTAAATTAAAAAAAAAGATGGTGCGTAACGGAAAAATGTGGCGCGTAACCGAAAAATGTGACGGTATTTTTTTTTCCAACGCCGATAAAGAAGTGAAACACTTCAAAAACAAGCACTCGGGTTTGCTGTTATGTCACGCATCGTATGACTCAGTTTGTTTCAACAAATTGAAACGCGTTTAACATCTTGTCAGTTCTTTCTTGGAACGCTTGCTAGGGGGGGAAGGGGGGGGGCAGGAAGTGTCATCAAAACTGATGGACGATTTTCTTAGCCGAACGTGCATAAGATATTAGCTTTCGTAAAGAGAAACGTTAAAGCTATAAAGTTAAAGTAACATCTTTAATTATTAATGCGGTGGGCAGAACCTTTGGAGACATGATGTGTTTCAGGTGACTTACGCCCAGTTTCCATGTAAGTATGACATGAAATCTATAGCTGTCCCTTTTTAGCAGACAAAGTAAGAGAGAAAAGAAGATAGTTTTCATTCCAGAATAAGTCTAATGAGCGTACCAGAAACTGGGTGTTTGAGCCTCACAGTTGGAGTTTAGATAAAGAAATAAATAGGAAGGGTATCGGTGAAAGATGGCCAGCTCATCATCGAATAATCCTTTATTCAATGGATAATATATTAATTATGCACACGATATTCAAATTGTTTTTTGTTTGTTTTCAAATTGTTTTGTCAAAATTCAAAACAGAGAAATCTCAATGGAGGTTTTCATTAATAACTAGTTGTCTCGGCAATAATTTGTTTTGCCAAAGGAAGTCGCCTTTGCAACCCGTGCATTAGAAGAAATACACCTTTTAAACCTTCCCTGAACTTCCACGTGTAATTCAAGACCAAAATATAGATTAAGATTTGGAGTAAGTGATTAAACCTTCTAACATATAGGTACCCACATAAAATGAATATTTGTTTTAGTCATGGTAACGGCGGTGAACGGCTGGATTAATTTGGCAAAATTATATTTGTTGTGTTTCTTAAGGCACTACTATTATGTTTTTTTTCAGGGACAAGCCCACCACCACTTTACCTGCCTCTCGGGAGTCGTTCGCGTCTACTCTTATTTGATTTATGTGTTGTATCGTGTTGGTTGCATCATGCAGAAAGGTAAAGTAATAAATGCTTCCCTTACTTTGATAAATCTTAATTTTTTATTATAATAATAATCTTTATCTTTAAACGAGCAATTCTTGTACATATATATATAATTGGAATCTCGGAAACGCCTGCACCGATTTTCATGAAATTTGGTATGTAGAGGGATTTGGGGGCGATAAATCGATCTAGCTAGGTTTAATTTTTAGAAACATCTTTCCAACCGTGTTTTCGGGCATGAAAAATTGCTCAAATTGTTAATACGACTCTTACTGACATCTATTGCCGAGTAGTAATACTATGCTATACGTAGGATGGTGCGGGGGACGTTTTGGTTTTGAAGTAACTAGAGATGGGGTTATGAAAAAATCGAAGGAAAATAATCGATTTTTTTACTTCGAGCGAAGCTCGGTCGTCCAGGTACTCATAATAATAAGAGAACGGTAATTACAAACTCATGATGAGACTATAACATGAGGTCGAGAACTTAAAAGTTAAAAGATAACAGGAGTCCAAAATTTGGACTCCTTCATTATTCTTCAACCATTTACCTACTAGGTACAAAATATAAACAAGATTTAAAAACTATATTAGTTAATTTTACAGTTACAGTTACAATTTATAAACATTTCAATTAAGTAAACATTAACAAAAAACGAAAAGATAATAAAGATATAATGATAATAAAAAATAAATGATTGATTACTAGCTAACTCGGCAAACGTTGTCTTGCCAATATACATTTTCAGCAGTGATCCTCTGCAATTATATGTATTATATATATAAACCAAGAATCACTCTGTCTACTAAATAAAACCGGATGGAAATCTGTTCCGTTGTTTCAAAGATATAAGCTTACATAGGGACAGACAGCGAGAGGTGACTTTGTTTTATACCATGTAATGATTGGCGAAGCAATAAAATATTTTTCTTCCTGCGAGGATATTATAAACCAAGCTAGTTCGAGGGAATATATTTTTAGTACGTTAAGGTCAAGCAAAAATTACTTTAAAAGAAGCGCGCGCTTCCGCGGGGGCTGTAATTTTTAAACAACTGTGCCGACTGTACATTTTTATTTGTTTGCATATCGGGTACATCTGAGAATAGAAATTAAGTATTTTGCATACTCTTACCGCCTTACCAATAAACGCGTTGTCACTTATACAACGGTTATTACAGGTCTACTTGAACTGGTTATTCCGTATTTGACATACAACTGACAAGTTGAGTTGAGCTTTGTGTATCTTCGAAATAGTAATTCCGCCATTATTAGTAAAGCCCTTAATTTTAATATAAATATATTTCCTAGAAATACTGTTAGGTACATGGCAGAACAACTTTTCAGGCCACGCGATCCAGCTAGTTATATAAAAATATATAAATAAGTAGATACTACAAATAAGTAACTCAAGGTGCCAAAAATACACGGATAAAATTGCGAGGCGTCAACAAGCAGGCAATAAAGCTATTCGAAACTGATCCGTTTTACCCTAATCAACAGCTGATGAAAATTCATGAAGTCCTAAACCAATATAAGGGGATGTTACAATAATAAGCAAAGCTTGTAATATGAACGGGATCAGTGTGGCATTTTCAGTCACAGGTATGCCGCTGGTTCCGGGTACAATTAGAAACCGTACGTAGTAGTGTAATGAAATAATGACTCGTGCGAACCGCCAGAATGTGGAATGACTTGTCGGAGTCTGTGTTTCCTGCGCAGCACCTACAGTTTGAAGGTCTTCAAGTCGCGGGTAAATAGGTTCCCAATGAACAAGTGTGCTCCATCGTAGAGCACATCGCTGCTTAACGTTAGGCAGGATGGTGGTCAAACGCTTGTTCGTTGTGTTTAAAAAAAATGTTCAAAAAGCATCCCGGCAGTGTCGGTGTGAGAGGTATGAAATTTGTTGAACATTTCGCACAATTTTTCGCACAAACATACACACACACACACACACTAACACAAATACACACACACTGAAAAATAATATTGCTTAATTATTATTATTAGTAAAATTATTATTTTCCTTAGTCCTTTACAATACTATGTGTCAGATAGAGTGAGGAGCTTGTTTCCGCAGCACAGGTTTACCTTTAGCGGAAACAGTTCATCTTGGAACTTGTAACTCTTATTTACGAATAAACATATTTTCATTTTCATTTTTCATTCATTTACAATATGGGGATACAGTCGGCCCACAATATTGTCAACCGCCCTAAGGTTGAAATTCTTATGAACGTCATTAGACATTAGGGTTCAGTTTTTACTTGTCTTATAACAATTCTACCTCACTATATCCGTGATGGACTAAAACCAGTTATTATACATGTAATACTTTTTCGCAAAAAAATTAAACCGTCCAAAGAGCTGAAGAGCATAAAACATACAGAATTTATGAAACGAGTCACAGAGCCTATTTTAAGCATTAGGACCTAATGCTGCATACCTGGTATGTCGTAGTCATGAAATACGAATACCGTTCTAAATGTGGAGACGAAAGCTACCTCAGAAATTCCGAGGAAAAAGAAGCCAATATCTGTGAGACAGTTACTTTAAGGTTTATAGGGATTCCGACGTAGAATAACTTCAAAGTTCAATCAGTCGAAACGTCAGATCGTATCAATAAGTTGGGAAAGAAAGCTTGATTAAAAAATGCTTCGATAGCTTAGACTTATGGGGATATTTTTTGCTATCATAAAGTTCATGCTCGGTAAGAATGTTTTATTCTAGAGCACTTCTCATAGCTTTAATAAGGCTTCAACTCCTTTTTCCTTTTAAATTTTTTTTTTTTTTCGTCATCCTAACGGTATTATAAATAACATCCTTGCGTCTATTTCGACCAGCATAGACCATATGTCAGGTTGTGCTGCCTCTAGCACGACGGTCCCGGGTTTGATTCCCTTGTAATGAAATAAATGCATCTGGAATCTTTACATCTGCGACCACTAAGTAACCAGTACTTAGTGGTCGCAGATGTAAAGATTCCAGATGCAACCCTCGTCGTCATACATATACCATCGTGTAGGTCTAGCTCACTCACTCTCAGCTATGCGAGATGATAGAGAGAGCGATATACTATACTTTGAACAATTCGAAGGCGCGTAGGGACGAGAATTGGACTACAATCTGGTCATTCTATTTGTCTATTGCCTGACCTTGACTTGAAACCTTTTCTGACCTAACCCAGTACTTGCTCTATAAATATTTTTTTTCATGCGTATTCTCTCCGCAGTGACGCAATACGTCACAAGTTCAGATTAAACATACCTGTTGAGGTGAGCGTGGCAAAAATGGGCTTGTCAATTAAGGTGCAGATGGGCGTAATTTACTTACATTAGCGTTAGACACTTTTTCATAGTAATGCCACTATGCTTATACCATCTGTTTACTGTCATGTAATGAACCTTCGTGAAAGCATTAGTGATGTTTAAACACACCTCTTTTGTAAACGCAATAGGCTAGGCCGCTATTAGCCGCTCCTCGCTCATTTTTCGCATTAAATATATAACACTGCAAACAACTAGAATTTCCTAACCACAAAGGTTGTGCGGTTTTTAACTGGACGTGTACAGAAGAAAAGCAAGGAACCAGTGTTGATTGGGAAATCGTAGAAATACAGTCGGCGCTGGTAGAATTTCATATGATGTATCGATCGGTGCTGGTTACCTTCTTACCTTACCTTTATCTAAACAGTCATCGAAACATAAAACGCGTAGCAAGCTTCATAACTAACTTGCCATCACGATTTATTCTTAAGCAAACATTTCTGGAGGCTTATGGAGCTGTCATTACTGAGGTATATAGTATTTGTAACTACTCAAGTATATAGTCGAGCGTGGAGAGCGTCTGTGGTCCAGTTGGTCGGATACTTGACTAGTAACCGGGAGGTCGTGAGTCCCGCTACTGGACGTGTACCAATTGGACTATTTTTCAGAGTCGTGTACGCAACGCTTGTACGGTGAAAGACAACATCGTTATGAAACTCGTACACCACAAGGTGTGCGAACGCTATAACGGCGATGGGCTCATCCCCTGTCACGTTGGATTAAATACGCTTGGTGAACCATGGGCATTTGCTTTAGCAAGTGCCTCTGCCTACCCCGCTTTGGGATTAAAAGGCGTGAAGTGTATAAGTAATATATAGTATTTGTAACTACTGAAGTTGTATAATATTTGTTTTCTGTCAAGAAGTATCATATAAATCACGTCTCCGAACGGGAAACTGTTGATTTTAAAGTTGTGAAAAGCACTATCAGCTTCCCCAGAAAAGCGATCTATGAAAGAAACGATAGGTCATAATAAGGCGCTCCGATTCGTTGAAACAGACGAAACCGAACGATGTGACATAACAGCCAATCACAGCGCTTTTCCTGACCCGCGTGCTAGTCTGCTTTAGTTAGTAGGCACTAATTGCCTACGTACTCTTTCGTAGTTACATTAATATACATTATATAGATTACAACGTCGTATAAATTCCTATCGATACTGACATTCGATAATCTGTCCGTTATGGTTATGTCATTCCGATGCAAATTGGAGACCTTCATGAATTATTCACGAATTGATTTCGAGTTTGTGCAGCTTTTGCCTCGATTGTTGTCCTAAATGTGCCCTAAGAGAAAGTCAATATGATTAAGAGGCAAATATTGCCTCTAGGATAAAGTGTTTCGTGATGAACAAGCGAACATTTATTGGGCCCGGGTGAATCGAAACAAAATTCCATGAAGAGGTCGAACAAAAAGCACAATCAGCTAATTCAGTTTGTATTGGCAGGTGATATTTCTTTTTGATTCATTAGGGACTACAGAAACAGTAGACTGCGCCTTAAAATAGTATTTGAGATTTAACTTTTCCTATAAACACTGTGGGGCCTGGAATACGAACAAAACATTCTAATGTAGATTATTTCCTGGTGCGGTCCGGATCTTTCAAAGTACGTTCTTTCGGAATAAATTGAGTTTTAAGTTAACATCCACAATCAATGTAACTAACATTGCGGTGTTATCGTAATGTCAACTAAATGTCAGTGAAGAGCGATTTGAAAAGAAAGGTACGGTGTCCTAATCTTCAGCAGAGCCACCCAAACAAATGCAGGGCTATTATATGCCAAAATAGTGTACGTGTAACGTAGATAATGTACGTAGTTCATTTATTACTGTACGTATTATAGTTTACGAGATAATCGACATTGAAAGTGGATCTGCTGGGGAGCATGCTCTTCAGCAGGGACACCCGCTGCAGCTCAACCGGGAGTGCTAAAGTTATAACTGAAATATGGAATCTAGTGTACGTACAATGCAGAATGTGTACGTGTTGAAACTATACTACTACTACTAGGATATGAATAGTGATAACAGAAGATGTCTATTACGAAATTTTACTGATGTTGCAGGCCCCATCCTGCACAACTGTATACTTAGTATAAAACTTCAATATCCGTGCTTTTGTACAGTAGCTGTGGAAGTAAAAACGCGGCCGTGTGCTGCCTCTCAATTTTACATCAAGTCCCGCTATACAAATTCACGAGGCATTCCGCCGTCATGTGAAAAGGATAGACGGGATTTACGTCGGACTGATTTTTTTTTCGCACTCCAAAATGGATCCCTTTTGAAAAGTGATTTTTTTTAAACTGCCCGTGAATAGTTAATTGGACGGGCCGTTGGGAAACGGAATTCGCACTGCCGTATTACGTTCTATGTATATGTATCTGCAGTTTTGTTATATTAAGGGAGAAGTACATAAAAAGAGCTGCAACGGCTTAAAAATGGCATTGGACGATGGACTGAAGAGTCCATTCATCATTGGAATATATTTTAGGTTTCGGCTGGTACACACGAGTTTAACGTCAGGTACAAGCTCATCACCGCCAAAACCCTACTTGCCTTTCGGCGTACGGGCCATTCTCTGGAGACGTGCACACGTTCTCTTAACTCCATACAAGTTATCTTTGACATTGTTGAATTAAATTAATAATAAAATAAATCATTCATCATTTTCCTGCCCTTATCCCACACTAGGTGGGGTCGGCGCAACACGTTTCTTTTCGCCATTCATCTCTATCTTTCGTCATCTCTGCAGTTACACCTTTCACGCACATATCATTTTTCACACAGTCCATCCATACCTTCTTTGGTCTCCCTCTTCTCTTGTATCCCTCTTTCCTTATATATAATAAAATAAATATATTATTAAAATCGTATAAGCGGTTAAAGTCAAAATTGTTTGTTTTATCCAAAGCTTGATGTAAGTCATGTATGATTTGACAGTTGAAAACAATAAAGAAAGTGTTTAAGTATATAACCGGGTATTTCGGCAAAAAATTAATAAAATAAGCTCGAAGTTTACCTTTACCTTTAATTGTACTCGCCGTTTCGACACAGTTCCGTCACGTCACGAAAATTGCATTGAGCATTGGAAAACAGTCAGTGGGCGTTTTATTAAAAAAAAAGTAAAGGTCCCCAATTTTAACATAATCCATGCCTTTAGCATTGTATGCTGTTGTGTTCAATGAGCAATGGAGTAAAAAAAACCCGACTTCAAACTTCTTAGAGGTTTCACGGTGGATTATATCGTGCAATGGGAGGTTTTCTGTCAGGTGGCTTATTACAGTTCTAAGAAATGTCAATAGATGGCACTACCTAGACAGAGTTGTCATTTCATATTTTTATTTTTTGTTGACAATTTTAAAATGAGTTTCTCCTTGAGATCATGTCTGATTAGCGCCTTCTGTGAGATGTTTTGGAACTACTTTTGACATATTTAAAGCTATCAGAAAACCTCTCATTATCATTTCATCACTTTTGAGCGATGCGATTTTTTTGAGAGCGATGCTTTTGAGATTTTCGGGCGGAGAATTGTCATTACTGTCAAACTTTCCAAACAAAGTTTGACAGTAATGACAGTCACCGCAAGAAAATCTGTCAGAAAAACGTCAAAGAAAATTCCCCATTACCATTCTTAAACGTAGTTCAAGCGTAGATCTTTCTTTCCTCAGTCATTGATGCTTTAACCGTGTTTTTGCGATAGAGACAAACTAGGCTCTTATGACATTTGATTAGGTAGTAATTTATTGTTTCGGAATACAGGATTCATTACATTGTTAATACTATTAAATACACTTATTTATTTTACATTCCAAAGCAGAAATATAATATTGTTATGGTTACACAAAATAATAAACATTCTCTACTCATAACATGCACAGTAAGTCAGACAACGTGTAAAATATGTAAGGTTAAACTCCTTCACGTTTTGGGTTGATAACAATATTATGTTGATACCTTCAAAGTATGTATTCACTTTCACTATAAGTGCAAGCGATACTATAAATTAATGTGCAGGTCACAGTGTCCATTTAAGCTTGTAATACTGTACACAACGAGCAAGCATTTGAAACAGCTTAGTGCAAGCTTATTTTATTATGCTACCATCGCGCTGCGGTCTGTACTTTGTAGCTCTAAATAACGACGAATGTTACACTAGGTATTGTTACCCGCTTGGAATGAAAACATTTCATATGTACATGAACTCACGTTTGTAATCCCTAGTGTGGTTATGTATGATGTTTAATTAAATAAACCTTTTTTAAAACAGTTTTCCCAAAAAAGTTTCACGTTGGATTAAATATGCACGATGAACCGTGGACATTTGCTTAGCAAGTGACTCTGCATACCTCGCTTTGGGTTTAAAAGGCGTGTACATACCCATATGTGGGTTATTAATATTACTAAATCTCATTAGAGAAAACAAGATTTACCTAAAAAAAATAAAGCAGAAAAGTTTCGCTCTAAATTGATTGAATTGTTTTTAATTAAATTTTAACTTTATGTACCAATTTTGGCTCGTCTATACTTTAATGTCTATAGATATTTCAACAGAGTAGTTGTTGCATGATAGCGTCAATTGAGTAAGTCATCGTGTGCACGACACATCATGTAAGGAAAATTGACGGGTGTATACAAGAATTCGTATCGTTTCTACACACGAATTGTGCATACGAAGATTTTGAAGTTTGCATAAACCCGGCGATATTTCCTATCATGTACACGCGACCTTATACGCTTCAATCTATACTCTGATTTTTAATTCGCTGATACCTTGGGATGCCATTACAATGAATAGTTTTTGCAACAGTAGAATTCAAAATCAATCAAAATACCTTTTTTAACTAGTATCTTTATTATGTCTTCTGAAAGACAAAAATTGGTAACCAACATTATAATTATATACGTACGCAAAATCGAGACCCATCTTTCAATTTTCGTAATAATAAAATATCTATTTTAAACTTACTTACTTCCTAACTTATATAACACTTAACTAAATTATTACATACATACATTGCAAGTTAAATAAAAGCTTTAAAAAAGAAGCAACTTCAACCAGTATTTACTAATACCCCCTCTTTGGGCATTGTCGTGGCGAGTGGGCTTATTACTCGGGTAGGGGCACCCGGGGACTGCAGACTGGCCGGCCCGAGAGAGACCGGTGTCCCGGGCTCGCTTTTGAGACAAGCGGTCAGGTTGCGTCCCATGACGCAGCCGCACTGAAGGCCGAGGAGGGAGAGGACAGTCGGTATACCGACCGCCGCTGTCCCTATCCTCCGTACCCTTGCGGGGTCACCACCGCTAGTTGGCGGCGTGGAGCGGCCACAGAGGAAGAGGAGTGTCAGTATTGCGTTGCGCTGCGCTCCCTATCCTCTGCGGCCGGAACGGAGGAAGATGTCGGACCCCACGAGATCCGGGGTCCGACGCCGGCGACGGGGCGGTCGGGTTGTGACCGTCCCGCCACCAGCCCTGTAGTTCCGGGCGTATAGAAAAGAATAGGACTACGGTATCCCCTGTCTGGCGCATAAGGTGTCCTAAAAGGGGTCCTTGGGGTCGTGGGTGTTGGAGTGGGGTTTCCGACACCTGCTTGGACTGCCTAGTAACTGTCGCCGTGTGTCGGTGTGTCCATGAGGATTCCAGCATGTAAAAAAAAGTACCTACTACTTAATAATCGTCCCTACGATTCTCTATAGTTCCCCTCGATTTATCTGGTGTGCGATCGTAAAAATCAATAAATCGAGGCTGATTTCCCTATCATGAGACCACCTCTGAAATATCTACGTTCGTTAATCGAGTCGATTTCGTTAATCGAAATCGGATCATAAAAGACGAAGTTATCCGCGAACAAACATATTAAAGCATACATACTATCGAAATGAATAACATCCTTTTTTGAAGTCGCTTAAAAATGGTTGATAAAACCTGGAATGTCATAGTGACATTGACAATAATGAGATAGAGCAAGACATATGATTGGTTGTTTATGTGGCAGTAAATTATAAATTAGAGTGTTAATTAATGTCTGGAATATTTCCGTCGCTGTCTAGGTAATATAGTAATTTATATACTTAATTAACCGGTTCATTAGGTATAGGACTAGCTGTTAGTGTCAATCCTTATTATGTATCTTTGGATCTAAAATAGCGTAATTAAATATAATTGTCAATATGTAATTAGTCCTCAAGTGTGTTTTTGTATTAAACCACAGACAATTAAAACTTTAATATTAAAAATAATTAGACCGAAAATATTCCTTAAATATTCCTAAAAACAATATAAGCGTAATATGTGTACTGTTGTTGTGTTAAAAATCAAAATAAGACAGTAAAGCTACTGCTAGGTAAGCAATTAAAAATTCTTACATAACGGAAATACTTGTATACACTACGAGTGCCACACATCCTTAAAAACAGCATGTTATTTTGAGCCTTATGTCCTTAACATAGGGAAAAGGAAGATTTTTTTCTGCAACCTTTTATAGCTATAGCCGACTGCAGTCGCTTAGGACTAGTTCTGGCCTAATCTAAAGCGGAATGTTCAGAGAAATGTAGACCTGCTTTTGCTGGGCGGTTGAACACCTGTTTTGTGTTGCCCTTTGGCGTACACAGATTGGTAATGAATAGAACGCTAACAAGCTTTAGCTAACAAGAATTTTGAAACTATCGACAAGAAACAAAACGAAACGCAAATCGTCTTGAACCAATATTATACACTATTGTGTCTTTAATCCAATTACTATCTAATCACTATCAGTCAACGGTTAAATTATTTACTGAACTAACAAGAAGACTGAGCTGTAGGTCTTTCTTTTGAAGGAAATCCTTTTAAAAGTGGCATAATATAACGCAGTAGTAAGTGCCTCTGCCTACCCCTCTTTGGGATTAAAGGCGTGAAGTGTATTTTTTTTTATATAACGCACTGCGATTTGTTGAAACAACGGACACTGAACGCGTTGGTTTAACCTAGGTCTCTCTACTTTAGTCGCGGCTTAATGCGTATCGTTCACTGGGGAGACTTACTAGTCTCCCACAGTAATCCCACATATGTAAGTTAACATTCTACAACAAATAAACTGTGTGTCTACACTGAGCCGCCGTCGGTTCTCTGCCCGCTCGAGTGCATTTTACAACGCCGCCGTGGCTCGTGCGCCTTCGACATCACAGACTGACTGTGCCCATTTATCTTGGCCAACTCTTCAGATGATTTACGTCAGTGAACAAGCTCACATTCAACGTTAAGTGTATAACCCAAATTGTCCGCGAATATGCCTTCGCGCTGCCGAGTGCCGGTGGGCAAGCGGAAACTTGCGGGTTGGTTTTGTAAAAGCTTCAGGTACCTATAATATCCACGGATTTATGCCGCTCGACTAAGCCTTCTAGTATTATCCTGAGCGCAGGTAGGAAGCGTAAGTTTGGACGTTGGTACTAAACGTGTCTCGTGGATTTGGATGCAAAAATAATATTTCAAAGATTTGATATTTCAAAACTTAAGTGTAAAAGTCCGCATAACAAAATGTATCACATATTAGATTGAATGTGCTTGGTAAAATATATTGACTCATAGATAAATAATTCCTACCTTTAAATTATACTGTTAGAAAATATTTAGATAGTTACTTTTCACATATCTGTTACATACATTTATATTTATGTTAAAGCATATTTTTGATACTTCAAATCCTACATGTGATTTTCATATTGACAGAAACGCTACGTGCGAACTACGTCGTAGCAGGGTCGTAGTCGCGTAGCTACGTTACGTAGTAGGTTTATGTTCTCTACGAGCAATAAGTACAGAAGGCGTAGCAAAATTATCAAAATGATTTAGGGACAGTACTAAATTCAACTTCGAATACACGTGTATTTAAAAGTGCTAATACTTTTTATCTAATGTAAATCATTATATTTGCTGAACGAAATTTACGTTATTTAAGGCTAATTAGTTTAATAGGTAATATCGTTGTGTTCAGGGTTGACAGATTATTCTTAATCCGCCAACACGTAATAGAGAGTTTACTTACGTTTATATAAATCGATTTAATTAATACACAAAACATGTTATATTTTGATTTTGACTTCTATAACCTAGAGAGTCGCGCAAGACACAAGACTTTTTGTCCAGACCAAACCCAAGACGCGCTTTTGACATCATTGTATCTGCGAGTATTTCTTCTAATGATTTTGGATTTTTTAAATAAATAAAATGGGCTGTCTAGGAATTCAGGGACACAATTCGAATAAGTTGTATCGAAATTTGTACCGAATTTAATTGAACCTAAAGTACGACTGATATGGGCCCATTCCCTTTCACATTGGTTTAACGAGCTTGGCGGATCAAACAGAATTGCTTAGCAAGTGTCTGTGCTTATCCTCATGGCTTAAAAAAATGCGTTCAGTCCTTTTTTTAAACAGTATTTTTTTTTGCCCGAGATGCTCGCCGAAAGCGCATGATTAGCATACCGAGGTTGTGTTGAGATTTATTATACATGAGGAAGGAAAATCAACGAGTTTCACATTCTAATCAAAAAAGAAAAGATATACATTAATTAAAATAAGCATGTTATTAAGCCCATTTCATTTGCATCCGAACCGGAAAATGGACTTTAATTTTATACAGTGTGCTTGTAAAATCTGTACTAATGAGTGACTTTAGAAAAAAGGAAACCTTTCTCTTCTCTATTAAAACCTCAGAAAGAGGAAAGTTAATGCAGACTGCACTTTCTTGCAAAAACTAGTGCAAGTTAAATAGTTTAAAACTGATTATTTTTAACAATTAACTGTTTTTAATTTAGAAAGAAGATACTGAAAAAGATTTTTATTGGCCTCGCTCCCATTGCATAATACATATAATAATCAAAATGCGATGTCGAACTAAACACTGAAATCATGTTTATAAGGTGGTCCAAATAGATAGGAACTTGTGTAGGCATAAAACAATTTTTCAACTTGCATTTCCATTTCCCTCACCGCGGTAGCAAATTTGGACAACTCGTGGTCTACATCAAATATATAGAATTGCTATGGCTTTTACATTCACCTCCTTATGTAGGAAAGTTCAGCTTACATTAGATCTGGAAACGGTGAATGCATGATAAGATTTGCGAAACGTTTATGGCAGTGAAATTTTCCCGGCATTCGGTTTCCAGTTGGGAATTTCATGCCAAATGCAGCAGGGCTCAAGGGGACGAAAGATTATTCCTTCGTAGCGACTTACGACCTCTACTTTTACCTTTTTTTTGTTCCTCATGGTTTATGTAAACTACGTGAAGTGTGACGTAGCCGTAAATTACCATTGTAAATGTACCTATTATCATAATATGCCATATTTATATAGATATTAATAATGAAACTGCGCAAATAAAATCGCGGGGCGTCCACTAGAAGAAAATCTGTAGAAAATTAATCCTGCAGTAGAAGCTTATGCTTGATAAGTGCATCGTAGCGAAATCTTCGGCATAGAGGTAAATATACGGTAAACCAACGAAATGAAATAACCAAAAGCAAATAGTGTACCTACTCTATTATTACCTCGATTCCAATGCAAGTAAATAACAGCAGAATATTTCTTCGAAAACAATTTCTGTTCTCGCAGAGTAAAAATATTACGTAGCTTTGCAAAGCCAATGTATATTATGAATAATTTTTATGACAGCCTTCAAGAGCTTTCAGACGAGTATGTAGGTATTTCATTTGCAGATAGTATTTTAAAATAAACAATGTTTATGTTTATAATCTTCCGGCTGAACCGCGCGTTTGTGCACATTATTCACCATTTTTACTCTAAACCCTCAGTTATAACAAGAATTGTACATGGAAACGTTATTTTAATTGACAATTGTCACGTTCATTCATTTGAAGTACAAATTGCAGCACTCCCAAGATCCTATAAACACTCATACATAATTAGTTCAAGAACTTGCACAGATTAATTTTATGACAAATACATAATATACAGAATGTTAGAGAAGAGCTTTTATTTCTCTTGATGGTTAGTGCTTAGATTATGTTTAAATTTTGCAACTTTACTAACATTAGTTCCATTAAAGTTTCATCAATTTTGTATAAGAGTTTGCAGAATGTCTTTATATATACTCACCTATATATTTATACTCTACGTTATATAGGGTTGAGTCTGTAACACGAGCAAAAACTTTTAAATATAAGCTTTTTCAGTTATCACTATTCATATCCTAATAGATTTAGTCCTTCATCGTTATTAAAAAACAAGGTGCCTGCCTTGCAAACTTAACCCCACCAGAAATGGATGTCCTTTTTTTCGAAACGCTCTTTTTACTGACGATTTGTTTACGTAGCGCCAATACAGTTGACAGTTAAACTTATTTGCTGACGTCACGATAACATCGCAAAATGTTACTTACAATGACTAAGGATATTAAATTTAAACTCAATTTATTATAAAACTTTGCAGTGACCGCATCCATTACAGTAACTTGAAGGTTTGGTTATAATCACCTTATACTGTAATAGGTGTCAATCTTTTAGAATTTAGGTTAGAATCAGTTACGTGTTTGTGTACGCTAATTATGTATCATAATATGTACCTATATAAAAATGAATTACTGTTCGTTAGTCTCCCTAAAACTTGAGAATAGCTGGACCGATTTGGATTGGGTATATCCAATGTGATTTTTACAACATTTTAGTAACATTAAAAAACGACCGAAACGATTAGCCCCATAAATATGAATTGGTTTTCTTTTCATGCCATTATTAAATTAACAGGTTCGTGAAATTTTCGTTTCATTCGTGCATTAATAAAACCACACCTTGAATTATGTGAAGCTGGCTTTCCAGTGTGCGTGATTATGCGGATTATCAGTCGAGTGCGGACAACCTTGCACGTATGTGTTAGTTAATTAGACTTCAGAATATAAGTCACAAGATATTATTTTGTACTGTATTTTTTTGGTAACATGTGCGAATTTATCGACACTGGGTTTCTTGTTTCGATTACGACTTTAGTCGCACAGGTAGGTTGAGTTATCTGTCTCGCTGGGTTATCTGGGCTGGGTCATCAGTCACATGACGTTCACTGCTGGATGAGGGCCTCCCCCAATGATACATACACTTCACGCCTGTCTCCCAGAGGGGTAGGCAGAGACAGAGACAGATCTCCATTTGTCACGGTCCTGACATACCCCTTTTGCTTCATCTACATTCATACATCTTTTCATACATGACCTCCCCCAATGATTACCATGATAATTTGGAGGAAAATGCCAATAATCGCCACGCTTGGCAGGCGAGTTGGCGATCGCAGTGGTGTTGTAATTTAACTCACAGAGAGCGCTGCTGTCCGTCCTCTGGAGTGCTCCTTCGGTGTCCACTTACGGTCCCCATGACGGGAAAAGCTGGTCTGGGGTGGTGACACATGTATTATATTTGCCGTCACCACACGGCTAAATGCCTTTGTTCAACTATGGACATTTCTTTAGCAAGTATTTTGCCTACCCCACTTTGAGTTTCAAAGTCACGAGTAGATTTACGGTAAAAATAGAATAGATAATTTATTATTTGTAGTGCATACATAATGTAAATGAAGTGTTAATTTTAATAAGTAACTAACAATAATCTTAAGATTTCTATTCATATAACGACAAACACTATCGAGTCCTTATTGCTATGATAAATGAAATATTATTAATCTATATATATAAAAGAAAGTCGTGTTAGTTACTCCATTTATAACTCAAGAACGGCTGAACCGATTTGGTTGAAAATTGGTGGGGAGGTAGTTTAGAACCGGGAGACGGACATAGGATACTTTTTACCACGATCCTGTTGTTCGCGTCGCTATATAGAGGGCGTTATAGTTTGTATGAAGAATTGAAATTACGCGAATGAAATCGCGGGGCGTCCACTAGTCTATTATTTACAGTTTAGTTTATTATTTACACTAGATTTACAGGTGAGTGTGGAACATTCCATTGTTTTAATAAAATCGCACTACCTAAATTCATTTATCGTTCGTTCGTTTTACGGCGTCATCAAATCAATACCCTACTATATCTTCTATTGATCTATCTTTCTATATCTTCTCTTGATCTATCTTTCTATATCTTCTATTGATCCCATGCTGGCCTGGAATGTAAATAAAATGCATCAGATGCCTTTTTTTTTCATCACGTCGTGGAGCCGACTATGGGATTTGGAGATTTTAGTTTATAGCTTTGAGCTAGCAACTTATAACTAACTAAAAACGACGGGCCCGTTGGTGTAGTGGTCAGCATGTCTGCCTCTTCTCCATAGGGCCGTGGGTTCGATTCCCAACGCTGGCCCGGTATTTAGGTATGACTTTTAAGTAACTTGTTGATTGGGTCTGGTGTGTTTTGATTATATACGATTGTATTTAAAAGCACGAAAAAAACGTATTTTACATTAAGTATATTTCGTTGTCTTGGATTTCCATAACACAAGTGCTTTAGCTACTTAACATGGGATGAAGGCAATGTGTGTGTTGTTGTAAAATATTTATTTGTTATTTATTTATTTATTATAACTGAAGGTAGGTACATATTGACATTCTTAACACTTTAATATACTATATGTTACTCTTTTGGGAATTATGGACGTGGTTGTATGTATGTAAGTCTTCTATTGTCCTTTCTCATACACACGTGTATTGGCATCTCTCATAGTAACGGAACACACATTTATTTATTTTTCTCTTGTGAATTAATTACCTTTATTGCATTAGGTATAATTGCAATACATCTCTATTAAAATGGGCCTGGAATGTTCCGTGATGCAATATCTACGAACCTCCACTTAATTTTGAAGCGGCGGCGGCGGTCTCACAACATTATGAAATTTAATCCAATTTGTGAGAGAGCGATACGGTAATATTGCCACTGTATTCAGGGTCACTTGATAATTTTCAGTACGTATTCTCGGTACAATATCGC
>SJJU01000154.1:0-10736 GCA_012932125.1 Conopomorpha cramerella
TCGTGCTGCGATCTGTTGAGACTCAGCCCTGCGCCAGGTGATTCGTTTTTTTTTACGACCGCCGAAGGTGAGAAAAGCCCCGTCTGTCTTTGCGTTTCTTGTCTCGGCGCTCGTTCCGTCTGAAATATATTCAAGGATCAACATTTACTATTTTTCATATATACCTACCGCCATCAAGTATCAATTATTTTTGTCTATTTTTTTTTCTTTTTTTCTTTCATCTCAAGTATCAATCAAGATTTTTTTATTTTTTTTCTTTTTTTGTAACTATTAGCAAGTATAATAAAATATATTTCTTTTTTTTTTTCAATATACCTACTACTAAATTTTTATTTTATTATGAAATATCAAGTATATTTTTGTTTTTTTTTTCTAAAATGTCTATTTTTATGCATAATCTACTATTATTTTTTATTTTTTTGTTAAATTATGTGTTTGTAAATCTCAATATTTTGAGTATTTTTTTTTTAATTTTTCATATTTTTTTTTGCAAAATCTACTATTATTTTTGTTAAATTATGTTTGTAAATCTCAATAAGTATATTTTGATTATTTTTTTTTTAATTTTTCATATTTTTTTTGCAAAATCTACTATTATTTTTGTTAAATTATGTGTTTGTAAATCTCAATAAGTATATTTTGATTATTTTATCTAAAATGTCCATTAAATTATGCAAAATCCACTATTATTTTCAAATATTTTCGAATATTTTTGTTAAATTATGTCTTTGTAAATCTCAATAAATTACTATTTTAGCTACTTGTCTCTCATTCAAGTAAAAATTTGCTGATTTTTAATCTAACTCCTATAAACCTAACTCCATTTAACCTAACTCCATTTAACCTAACTCCATTTAACCTAACTCCATTTAACCTAACTCCATTTAACCTAACTCCATTTAACCTAACTCCATTTAACCTAACTCCTTTAAACCTAACTCCTTTAAACCTAACTCCATTTAACCTAACTCCATTTAACCTAACTCCTTTAAACCTAACTCCATTTAACCTAACTCCATTTAACCTAACTCCATTTAACCTAACTCCTATAAACCTAACTCCTTTAAACCTAACTCCATTTAACCTAACTCCATTAAACCTAACTCCATTAAACCTAACTCCATTTAACCCAACTCCTTTAAACCTAGCTCCACGTAACCTAACCTAATGAAACTTAAGAAACCTAACTCAGAGAATTGTTCAGTATGAATTGAGGTGAAATTTAAGTTAATACTTATACTGTCAGTTAGGTTCGTACAAAAGTGCGTAGGGTTTCGGAATTTGGCTAAAATTATCATTTAGTTGAAATTCGAGCGAAAGTGAGAAAAGCCCCGTCTCCGTTTTAAAACCGCATACATAGAATCTTGTTTTATTCCACTCGATCTTCTTTTGATTATTTTGCTTCTTTCGCTTAAGGTGTTGTGTTTTGTTGGTAGGTGAGGTTTTATTTTTTTTTTTTTCTATAAAAGCTAGCTAAACCCACCACTATTTACTGTGCAATTGTATAATAGTCGTGTAATACACAACAGGGGGCAAAATGTGATGGGTAAAATAAAATTACATTATTTCCAGAATCTCGGCGGCGGCGGCGGCGGCGGCGGAGGCGGCGAAGACGGCGAACGAACGACGACAGCGACTCGCACACCCCGCGGCTGAAATGCGTGAAAAAAATAATAAAAAACCAATTAAGCACGTAGCCCCCACTAGCTGGCTAAATACATACGGTATAACATATACACACAAAAAAAAAACACACACACACACACACACACACACACACAGATAGATAGATACATACATTCACGTCAACCAGACACTGAGCGTGAGTGGAGAGAGAAGGACTGCATGCATATCTCACAGAAAGAAAGATAGATGATTGCATGCTCTATTTACCTCCCAGATCAATTAATATGGGTTCAACATGCACCAGAAAACATGTTTGACATACATTAAAGCGATTTGGTAGATCAGATACCCATGAAATGCAAGATAACCAGTGGAAACGCATACATACATACATACATACGGTTCTTAGTCTATACGTTTTTTACATAAATTAAAGTGGCAAGCATACATAACATATTAGGTGAAACAAATCCCACACACTGCAGTAGTGAACAATTTACCTACAAATGGGTAGTCCCCCCCCCTCTGTTAAAGGAAATAAACATTCCACATATTACATTTGGGCCGATAGTATAGCACACACATTGCGTTTTTCAGCGCATACGTGCGTGCTACCTGGGGGTTGCAGCACAAGCGCTGCAACCCCCTATACTTGTGAATTCACCAGTGAAGGCTGTTGCACTGGTAGTGGCCGGTAACCGCTAATTGATATAATAAAAAATAGATAAGCTTAAAATCTAAAATTAATAAAATTAAGATATTATACACCGCCTTTTATTCCCCATTCGGGGGTGGGCAGAGGCCAGATTAGCCCGACGTGTTTTTACAAAAACTGAGTTAGGTTTGTTGAAAACAAGTTAGGTTAGCTATATTCATAGTTAGGTTGGTAAAAAACTGAGTTAGGTTTGTTGAAAACAAGTTAGGTTAGCTATATTCATAGTTAGGTTGGTGAAAAAACTGAGTTAGGTTTGTTGAAAACAAGTTAGGTTAGCTATATTCATA
This sequence comes from Conopomorpha cramerella, assembly GCA_012932125.1. Taxonomy (NCBI): domain Eukaryota; kingdom Metazoa; phylum Arthropoda; class Insecta; order Lepidoptera; family Gracillariidae; genus Conopomorpha; species Conopomorpha cramerella. The sequence continues at coordinate 2,629 of SJJU01000154.1, forward strand.
GTTAGGTTGGTGAAAAAACTGTGTTAGGGTTTGTTGAAAACAAGTTAGGTTAGCTATATTCATAGTTAGGTTGGTATAAAACTGAGTTAGGTTTGCTAAAAGCAAGTTAGGTTAGCTATATTCATAGTTAGGTTGGTATAAAACTGAGTTAGGTTTGTTGAAAACAAGTTAGGTTAGCTATATTCATAGTTAGGTTGGTATAAAACTGAGTTAGGCTTGTTGAAAACAAGTTAGGTTTAGCTGTATTAATAGTTAGGTTAGTGAAAAAACTGGGTTAGGTTTGTTGAAAACAAGTTAGGCTAGCTATATTCATAGTTAGGTTAGTGAAAAAACTGAGTTAGGTTTGTTGAAAACAAGTTAGGTTAGCTATATTCATAGTTAGGTTGGTATAAAACTGAGTTAGGTTTGCTGAAAACAAGTTAGGTTTAGCTGTATTAATAGTTAGGTTAGTGAAAAAACTGGGTTAGGTTTGTTGAAAACCCGTTAGGTTAGCTATATTCATAGTTAGGTTGGTATAAAACTGAGTTAGGTTTGCTAAAAACAAGTTAGGTTAGCTAAATTCATAGTTAGGTTAGTGAAAAAACTGAGTTAGGTTTGTTGAAAACAAGTTAGGTTAGCTAGATAGGATTCGAGCGAAGGTGAGAAAAGCCCCGTCTCAACATATTGGGCCCCTGTTTTATTCCACTCGTTCTTCTTTTGTTGTTGTTGTTTGTAGAAGTCTGTTAAGAGTTTTGCTATATATTCCTGTTTTTGTGTAAGATTGTTGGTTCGTTAGGTCACAACAGGTTGATTTTCTTCGGTAGGTAGGTAGTAAGAGGATAGCGCTTAAACCCCCCCACCCGACATGGATAAAGGACGTTTTTTCCTTCATATGTTTCTTATGTACTGTGTGTAATTGTGAAAAACACAGCTTGGTCAAACAAAATATTACATTATTTCCAGCATCCCGGCGGCAGAGACGGCGACGGTGAAAGACGGGGGCGGCGGCGGAGACGGCGACGGTGAAAGACGAGGGCGGCGGTGGAGACGGCGACGGCGACGGCGACGGCGACGGCTGAAATGTGTCAAAAACAAGAATCAACTAAATACCTGCTGGCCCCAACCCAAGTGCAAGTGCATTGTTACTCCGCACGCAGCACGTAGTCCTGGCTGGCTAAATACATTATACATACAACATACCATAACATACTACACACCACATCCAAATAACACACACACGTCCATCCATACATACATACATTCCACGTCCACCACAGATGTGAGGAGTGTGGGTGGACACAGAAGAACCTTAGGGTCAAAATCCAAATTTCATGCTCTATTTACCTCTCAGATCAATTGGTATGGGCGAAACATGCACCAGCGAACATGTTCGATATGCATATAGTGAGCGATTTGGTTTAAAATGCAATGCAAGATAACCCTTGGAAACGCATACATACATACGGTTCTCAGTCTATGCGTTTCTTACATACATTGAAATAAACATGGTAAATAAACATTTGGCATACACATACATTTTGGATCTCGTTTGGATCGCGCGTACGGATAATCTGCGAGAGTCATCTGCGCATTTAAAATCCGCAGCGTGCTACCTGGGGGTTGCAGCACAAGCGCTGCAACCCCCTATACTTGTGAATTCACCAGTGAAGGCTGTTGCGCTGGTAGTGGCCGGTAACCGCTACTTTAGTTCCAATTAAAAATAGTAAGCCTAAAATCTAAAATTAGCGTATTATATACTTAAACTTGCCCCGCCTTTTATTTCCATTTGGGGGGGTGGGCAGAGGCATTGGCCCGACGTTATCAACCCCGTGACTTTGGATTTGGGGGGAGGGGGGTCATAGTTCGGGTGGGGCTGGCTGGCTGGCTGGCTGGCTGGCTGGCTGGCTGGCTGGCACCAACAGCTCAGCTGAAGCATTTTAGTAATAACTGTTAAAAATAGACCAGCACTGATAAAGAGATCTAAGAGCACTCCCAGTTTTCACTTAGAGGTAGGTATTACTTTTTGGTATGCATACACACATACATTCCTCTTTCATGTACCTGGCAGCGTTTGTAAGTGTTGGTACAAGGTGCTCAGGACATATACATCTTGTCATCATCATCTCCCAAAGTTGGATATGCCTATTTCAAAGAATGTGTCTGCCCCGGAGTATAGTATTGTATTAAAAGTAACATACAGTATCATAGCACTTGTCCTGTGAAGAGTTGTATGGGTAGACTTCTCAAGAGTAGCCTCGGGGCAGAGTAGAGCAGTGCAGGCAGGCAGCAACAATTGGCAGCTCTGGGACTGTACTGTGTGCAGCAGTAGCACGTGGAAATTCATATTAATTATTTGTTGAGGGTGGGTAAAGAACCTTGTAAAATATTAGCAATAGGTGTGAGTATACAGCCTAAAAGTGTAATGAAATCTCACTACTATAAATGTGAACAATTCAAGTCAGCAACAATAGCAACTGACAAAATGATCTGAATGATTATTTATACTTGTGAAAGCATTTGTCAATCAACAAGTAGCAATTTTATGAAGCAATTGAATTTCAATAGGAACTCTCTAGTAGCATACATACAGCTGTGGAGGTGACCAGGAGTTGCTCCATGACAGCAACAGTAGCAACTGATATGCTGCATTACAAATACATTATTACTATTTACCATTGTACCTATTTATAATTTGTTTAGTATGAGTAAACAAAGTATTGGAACCACTGTCACTGCATCTTATTGAAAAGCTTTTCTTATAAGAGAAAAGATGAACATACCTACTTTTGTTATATTCAACCCATTCCTTTGCAACCAGCAGCAGCCATTCCAAATATGTAGTTAGTTTAGGCCAATGAAACCAAGACAAGTAGGGCCCTCCTCAAATCAATATTACACCTGAAATACATAGGTACAATCCAAATATCATGTGTATGTAAGTAACAAAATCACACCAATTCAAGATGAACAACAACAATAATAGCATTGTCAGATGGGAGTAATATTCATAAAGTACCTACACAAATAATGTAAGTAGCTCAAGCTTAGTAAAAGGGCAAAATGGGCAACTTTCAGAGAAAAATACAAAGGTAAAGTTCATCATTTTTCTCACAAGTTTCCATTTTTATACTACTTTCAGCAACAAACAACATTAGGAAATGGTGGGCCAAAGGCCTTCTTCCTTCTAATGGTCTGGTATCATCGGAACTCTTCCCCAGAAGAGTATTTATTGTTGTTGTTGCTGTTACGTTTAGAAAGAAAACTCGATCGTTTCACAAACACAACGATACAATGCGGCGCCAACAACACGTTCGATCTACGCCGGCGTATTGTTCGTTCAATTACATAAAGTAAACACGGCACAATACAATAAATACTAACTAACTAACAATAGTGACGAAAATCTAGTTTGAAGGAAACAAAGTTTTCAGTATTCGAATGTAAAAGTAAACTTGAATTTTTTTTCGCCCGACCGCTAAGTCGATACGTCAGTTTCCATTGTCAATACTGTCAATAATTCTGTACATATACGTACAATGTGGAAGGAGATTTTGGACATCCGTTCCCGCTGCGGCTCAAGCTTACCAACAAAAGCGCACGAATTCATGTTATTGGCTGCCAACTACTGGTGAAAATGATTCGGAGCAAACTTCAGACCAAACTAGGAAGGAACGTCTTTCAGTTTTAAATATTCAGTCAGCTTTGGTTTGCAAGTCTAGTTATTTTTGGTATGAGCAGATATTTGCATTGATTCGATTTCGATCGAAGCTTGCACCGAAGGTTTTGTTACGCGCATGGCTCAAAACACTTGAAACTGACAGCCGCGTAAAACCTTATAATAAAAAGCACTACTGTCACTTGCGCGCGGAGAAATAACAATGGAAAAAAACAAACAAACAAACAATAAGTATGCCGCGGCGGTAAAGTTACTACGAATTGTCCTGCAACGAAATAGAAGTTTGAACAAAGTTTTTACAATCGGAATCGTTGGCTAGAGACAAAGTGAGACTACAACAGCCAAACAGTACCAGTGTACAGTGCATTGCAGTGTTGCTTGACGGCGTGTTTTTCAACAAAATGAGCGAAAGAAAAATGTGAGTACGACGCGTTTTACAATGTCATTTAACTATTCTTCTTGCAATAACGGTGCTAAAGGGACACTAACTTGTAATTATTATCATCGCTAGTACAGTTTCAGTATTACTGTATTACTATAACAAAACAAAGTATTGTGAGCAGCATGATTTGGATAGTTTGTTGTCCCTGCATTCTAGAACAACATGAAGTAACATAAAAAGTGTAATAGGTATCTTCTAATTAGTTTCCAGACAAGTGTTATTATTGTATTATTCTTATTTGCATTTCAGTGAATAATTCACACCGACCCACCCAAGTTGTTTGTTGCAATTGGCAAAGAAATCTGACTGATGAGGAGGCTGCAGTGGACAGTGGATAATAATAATAATAATACAATTTCGGTGAGTGAAATTATACATAAATAAAGCCAAGTCATGTAGGTATAGAATGTTTATTTGATTTCTAACTGATTTCCCCGTTGCACTGTTGTACTTAATATTTTTTAAATGTTTCTTTGTGCCCAACCGCTCATCCAACGCCAGCTAGTTTCTGGTCTGACAGCACTGGTGCAGTGGTGGTAGTCCTGTAAGATAAAATTCTAATGAAGAATATGACCTTTTCAATAAATAAATAAATTACAACACACATTGAAACAGTATTTAAAGTAGAAAAACATTATTAGTATTTGAATGAATATTATTCTTCTTCAAACACTTTGTGTGGGTTTTTATGCTAGCGGTGAAAAGGTGATGTTATATATTTTTGTGTATGCTTTTCCTTAATAAAATAAAATAATAAATAAGCATTTTAGGTTTTCAATGGAAACATAATGAAAGATAATAATAATGATAGGTAATATATGTTTCTTGGGTGATATTTTATGTAGCCGCTGCCTCTTACTATTTGTGGATTGTTTTGGTTTGTTGTTTGGTTGTACAAGGTGTGGTGGTGTTGGTTTTTATTTTTATTATTCTACATGCCTAAGTATATTATTAAGTTTTTTTTAGTTTGTTTTATAATACATATACCTACATTTTGTGTTACATTTGTTGTTGATTACTTTGTAATAAATACCTACCTACCTACTTACTTACTTACTTACTAATTGGAATACATGTACATTTCCAGAGCCCGTTGGCGGTCAGAGTGAGAGTACAATTATTGAGAGGGTGTAAAAGTGACATGTTTACACTAGAACAAACAGAAAAAAAAAGTTGGTAAGTGATTCAGGTCCAATATGTAAATTACTAATATGTAACAAAAATTCATAAAATATGTCACACACACATTGTGCTACAGTATTGTAGGTATAACTTTTGTTGTGTATGGCCTATCTTAATCTTGTTCTCTATTATATAAAAATTAATTGGTTGCGCCAAGACAACTAGTTATATTATAATATATTCTTGGTTTAGGTAGATACTTACTTAATTGTATCATAGATATATTATTTTGTATATTATTGAAAAGTTCCTACCTAGTAGACATTTAATGGACTTTGTTGTTCAAGAAATTTTGTGTATAATTTCTTTGTATATTGTAATACAAATGAAGTAGTAATAATAGTTGCCTATATTATTTTTTTGTTTTATTTTCGAAGTGGTTGGTGGGGTGGTAGGTACTTACCTTCCTTAATATATTTGATTGAATATTTATTGTGGTAGGTAGCCAAATTACAATTAGAACATGCAAGTGCAATATATGAATAAGTGAATGAATTACCTATGTTTGTTTAAACTGTATGTTCTTTTGTAAGCATAATTTTGAAGAACAAAAGAACCGACCTGATACCCTTGTTGCCTTCTTACCTTGGGACCACCTTTATCTTGATAGGTACCGTCTTTCTAACAAAAAAAGAATCATCAAAATCGGTTCATAAACGACAAAGTTATGCGTGCTCTTCCATTACAATCAGTTCATCCCATTAGGGTTGGAATATTTTTTTTTTTCAAATATATATGGAGGTATGTATACCCTATTCCATTATAAAAAAATTATCAAAATCGTACTGCTTCCGTTTTTTCGCCAGTCAAAAAATAGTTCTTACAAAGTAATACGCATTTTCATTTTAGTTGTTTAATAAAAATACCTAATTAAACGAACAAGGATGCTCAAGGGGATTTTACTTTTTATTTTTGTAATGTGCATGCATTCAACACTATGGATAAATCATAGTACCTACAATGCGACATTGCTTGGTACCTAATATTTATGTCTAGATGACATCTTCGTTAGTTCTTATTCTGTTAGTTGGGATAAAATCTAAAGTACTGAATCAATTTAGATAAAATTTTAACGGGACCATCTTGAAAGTAAACCCTGTCGAATGCAAAAAGAATTTTCAAAATCGGTTCATAAACGACGAAGTTATCCGCGAACAACCATAAGAACATACATACGGTCGAATTGAGAACCTCCTTCTTTTTTTTGAATTCGGTTAAAATATAAAACAATAATATACTGAATCAATTTAGACAAAATTTGAATGGGACCATCTTGAAAGTAAACCCTGTCGAATGCAAAAAGAATTTTCAAAATCGGTTCATAAACGACGTAGTTATCCGCGAACAAACATAGGAACATACATACGGTCGAATTGAGAACCTCCTCCTTTTTTTTGAAGTCGGTTAAAAATAGGAATATATTGCTTTTTCGTTTTATTCTCTTCCTATTATGACTTTTAGGCGTTATGCTTAGCTAGTTATACCTATATGGGCTATAATTTTTTTTTTCATGTGCCATGATCAGGAAAAACGTTTGATAACATACCTATTTTTTTATTTATTTATTAATCTTTCCCATGCTGCTGTGGGGTCGACTGGTAGATAATATATAATTATAATGGTATTAAGTCCGCCTTTTGTACATTTATGTTGCAATAAAGTATTAAATAAATAAAGTAAGAATGAACGTTGTATTTATTTTCCCGTTTTATTTTCGACTGGACCTACCTACCTACCTACCTATTGGCATACATTGGCACTTGCTTCAATTGTATTTGATTTTTAAATATTAATATATTAATTGGTGTTATCCAGATGTTGCCTTGAGGTGGTAGCGTAATTTTGAGGGGTAGTGAATTATTATGTTTGTTTAAACTTGTGTACCTATTGTTTTGTTGGTGGAGCTATAGGTATAAAAATATATTCGTGTTTTGTTTTAATTTCAACTCAAATATTGAATACTTATTGACTTTTATTTTATCAAGTTATTTTAATTTTCAAATACTGAGTACTGTAGGTACCTACTTGCGTTCCTTACTTCCTACCTAATATAAAGTTTGGATAGTTATTGTTAATTGTAACTTTATAATACCTATAAAGTCATATAGAAAACGAGCTGTTTTGTACAAGTGTGTACTTTTCTATTATAAATAAATTGTGTTTATTTTTTATAATTTTTATCATATTCGCCTTTCTGTTGACTATTGACTTTTAGGGGTTATTCTCATTCAGGTAATGAAAGTTTTTCTTTTTTCTTTCGAATAAAACGTGCGGATACTTATTGGTGTTGTCTATTTTTTTTTTTTTTACTTTTACTTTTACAGCATAATATCCACTTACATACGTACCTACCTACCTACTTAAATACTTAAACTCAATATAGAGTTTTAGGGGTTATTCTTAGTTGGGTATTGACCGTTTTGTTTATTAATTGTTTAGTTTTAAATTCTAAGTACCTACGTAGGTACTTGCCCTAGTTAGTTGCTATAGTCGTAGTGGGTGTAATTTGAAAAGATATGCTTGTGTCCGTCTGCCTTTTAACTGAAAAATAAGAAAGAGTTACCTATTTATTTATTTAAAAAAAAAAAATATTGTGCCCACTTACCTACACCTACCTACCTAACTACCTATTTGCCTATATTGATTTTTGAGGGGAATGAGATTAGTTACTTATTTTTGTATTTAGTGTTTGTCACTTTTGTGCAGGTTGTCGAGTTTAATTTTTTTTTAATGTGTATTATAGTGTATTCCTTTGTAAATAAAGAGTAGTCATGTTCTTTCTTTTTTATTTTAACAATAAGTAAATAATTTTTTTTTCTACCTGAACCA